>VWZZ01001703.1:876682-1147987 GCA_013399095.1 Psophia crepitans
AGCACCGACCCCTGAGGGACTCCACTGGTCACAGGCCTCCAACTAGATTCGGCCCCATTGACCACAACCTTCTGATTTCTACCTTCCAACCAGCACACAATCCACCTCACTACCCGATCATCCAGGCCACACCTCCTCAGCTTGCCCATAAGGATGCCGTGGGAGACGGTGTTAAATGCCTTGCTGAGGTCAAGATGGACCACATCCACTGCCCTTCCATCATCCATCCACTTGGTTACATCCTCATAAAAGGCTATCAGGTTGGTCAAGCATGACTTTCCCTTGGTAAAACCATGCTAACTGTTCCAAATAACCTTCTTATTCTTGATGTGCTTGGTGACAGTGCCAAGGACAAGTTGTTCCATCACCTTTCCTGGGATGGAAGTGAGGCTGACCGGTCTGTAGTTACCCAGGTCCTCCTTCTTGCCCTTTTTGTAGACTGGAGTGACATTTGCCTTCCTCCAGTCCTCAGGCACCTTTCCCGTCGCAAGTGCGACATACAACACGTCCCGTGTTGTACAAGCCTGTGCCCATTAACCTTACTCCTGCCGAGTGACAACCACCCATATTTTGGACTCTCTGGGGCATGTTGCCAGAGTGCATTCAAGTCTATCCATGGGCTTGGAAGCAACATGTTGTGGGTTCTCTGTGGCTGCATCTAACCTGTAGTGCAAAGAAGCTCTGCAGGGTACCAAGTCCCAGGGAGGAGGGGACCTTTCCCTGCCCGCAGAAACAGTGCTTCCCTGGGTCCCTTTTTCAAACAGTGCCCTCATTCAGAAAGAAATGCACAAGAGAGCACTGGAAAACATGGGAATTTCTACAGATCAGAAGGAATCAGAGCAGTTGTTTATGTATATTGCTCATTTTCTACAAATTCTTTTATATTTTCAAATCTTTTCATCTTAAGGCAAATACACACAAGACAGTAAAGATAAGTTTGCCTTGGCTAAGTTTTTACCAGGGTCCTAAGATACTACATTAATAAAATGCATGGTTTCTTTTCCAATGGTATATACAGTGCAAGAACACATTTTCTAATACATCACAGATATCTTAAATCAATGTGACACATTTAAGTTAATTCAGTTCCTTCAGCACAATATCACTAGCTCTAGGTTGCTCTTATTAGCCATTTCCTTATTTCCCGCTTTTGATCCCCAGGGAAAAATTAACAAACCAGTTTGTTTAAACTCTTCTTGAAATATTAGCTCTCCTGTTAACCCAATTGACTCTGAAAACTCATTTGGAAAATAGAAAACATAGCATACATCTGGATGACTGTATACTATTGTAACATACGCATATTAGCTACTCCTTCTGTATTGCTTAAGGGACCAAGAGTACATTTATCTTTTATGGAAAGTTCTACCTAGCATTAGAAGTAGCAAAAAATAAATACATTGAACATCATGTAATTCCCAAGGCAAACATTAATCAGTTATGAGAAATATTATGATACAGGTCTTTCAGCTTTCGTTTCCTTGCAGGACTCAGAAGGTAAATAATCTAAGCCATTGAATTGATTATGGAAAACATTAAACCTATGATGTCAAGATATTGATGATTTGTGCAGCCAGATATTAATTTTCCAATACTTTTAACTCATGTGATTAGCTTTTTGCTATCTATGCAGAGGTTGAAATGATGGTACCTTTTACAACTGGAACTTAGCACTTCAATGAGTAATGTAAAAATGGTATTTTATGAACTGAGGGTTGCGCCAGGACCATAACTTTTCCACTGAGCTGTAAGGAACCATTTTTCTTCGTTTATATGAACATTTGAAACATTTTTCTATATAGAGAACATTCCAAGAGAACATCCATTGATACTATGGGAATCAAAATATAAATTACTTTTGTCCTAACTATGTACTGAAAATTTCAGTCAGGAAATTCCACTGATGCCAACTAAAGCTTTTTTCTCTGATAACAGTTTTACAGATTTTGACTTATACTTTTCTTCACACATATTTTTATGATTTTTCCCAAGGAAAATATTTTGTTTATATTAAAAAAATAATAATTTTAAATATTTAGAAAGTTTTAATAAGAAACATTTAGGCATATACTACCATGTAAAACTGTTTACAGTTGAAAACTTTCCACCCACATACATTATCAGCATAAAATTTTTCCGACGTAACACAAGCTATATGAATCTAAGTAGTAAGATGTTTTAGAAAGTACTCAATGAAAAGCAGCTGTACTGAAATGGGTTTATACAAATATAGTAATTAATTTAATATTTTTATTATTGCTATATTGCATAAAATGTTGTAGGCATAATAAAAGTTAGGCACAACTGAAAAATACACACGGAGGGGGAAATTTTGTTTTAAAAACACAGCTTTTTTCTATATGATATCCTCATATAATGAGAAGTTCTGAAACATTAAATGTTTAATTTGGTTTTGCTCCATATCAGAAAAAAAACCCCAAACTGTTAAAATGTTTTGTAATGCAAAATAGACATCTCTAGCTTTCATCCACTCCACTCATTAACTTTTGTTAAATCAGTGCTATTCATTATGGGCGAGTTTCTTTGTGAAATAGAAAATAAAAAACTAAAAAGTCCATAACTCCAATCCCCAAGTTGTTCAATTGCTCAATTTTGTGAAGAACCATTACTCTTTTTCTTTTGGTTTTGTTCTTATCTTAGTTTTAGACATCTGGCTGGTTTCTGGTTTTCCACTGTGTATCTTTAATGTTTGGGATTTACAACACTATTTTAGTCATAGAAATCAGACTTCACTGATCATCTAAACGCCAAGACTATGTGTGACTGATTCCTATTCAAACATTGCATCTTATAGCTAATTTTGGAAAACAAACAAACATAACCCAACCAAAACCAATAAACCAAAAAAAAATGGGTGGTGGGTTGTTTTTTTTTTGGGAGGTGGGGGTGGGGGTGTGTGGGGCAGGAGGAGGCAGGGAGGGAGGGGTGTTTGTCTTATTTTTTGTTCCTGGCCACCATTCCCTATTTCCCTGCACTATCTGAAATAACCATTCTTCCTCCCCTAAGAAAAGGACATTTTGATACTCATCCACTACAACAGCTGACTCACCTGTAGTGACCTGCATGGGTACATCTTTCTTTGTGAAAAAACATCCACCTATCACTCTCCCAGGTTTTACCCAGTCTTCATGAGATTTTGTCCCAGGCTCATCATTAAATGGAAATTCTGTTTGAAATCTGTAAAATGAACATAAAGTACAGCCAGAACAGCTCAATACTTACAGAAGATTAATATATCTAAAAGAACATGTTTAGTGACAAACGATTAAAATCAGTAATTTATTATTGACAATTTAAGATGAACATTTTTGAATAAGTAGAAAATATAAGATTTACTGGACCTAAATTTAGTGAACTAAGATGTTTAGTTTTGCAACTCTAATTTTAATCCTTAATATTGATTTTGTAAAATCCAAGACATTTAAATGGCATTCACACACTTCCATCTTTGTTTACATGGAATTCTTCATATCCAGAAGGACAAGTGCACATCAGAATTTATATCTGAAATGCATAGCAACATAGATTTTGAGCCTTTTCCTCTTGCAATAATTACAAGCAGCAACAGAAAATGGCACATGAAAGCTTTCATTAAAACAGCATAGCTTTCAAAGTCAGCATGCATACCTAGAGCCTGTAGGTACTGTGCTTTATATGCTTACACAAAACCAAATTAACAGCAAAAATTTGAATTTTAGTTGTGGACACCATTCAGCAGTTTCACTAAACTCTGAAACCGTGACCCACATTGGTCAAGTGAGGCCACAGGAAAAAGACATTGAGTAGAAGTACCTTGTTGTGGAGTAACATTTGAAGCCTGTATTTGCTACCTGTCCCACCCATAGAGTTCTAGTTTTCCCAGTCCTGATCAGCTTTGCAGTATCCCTTTCTATTCAGCTGCTGAAGTATTTAAGTCTTGATGAAAAATTACTTATAAAAATACTGAATGAACTGTAAACCCCCCAAATCTTGGGCAATCGCTGCTCTAAAGTTCAATATTATTACTTTAGGCAATATTATTACCTCATAATAAGGTCTCCTGTTTCCTAAGTACAACTAACATACCTGAATTCCTAGACATAAGACCTTGTGTTCACCTATGCTAAACACACATAGCCCAAATGAACCCGCTTAGCAAGAATACTCAGACTGGCTTGTAAAACTGATTTATCTGTGCTATGATTTAATATTCCATTTCATTGAGCTGAGAACTTCACAAGGGTTTTTCTTTCCAGCCTACTGATACAAACCAAGAAATTCCCCTTTTCCCTGTAGGAAAAAACTTTAAATGACAATTCCATCCTTTCAATTTTCAGATATATTAAACACTCTGAATCTATTTAAGTCTCTTTGAACTTAAACAAACAAACAAAGGCAAGATTAATATGCTTTCCAGAATTTTAAAAATATTGTGCCATAAAACTTACATTCGGAACTACACATATTATGGCACCTTTCCTAGCATTAATTAAATTATATAGTTTTTTACTTCCATACTGATGGGGCCTCAAATTCCCAACGACAATGTCAGGCTAATTTTTTAACTGATATATCTTTATCTTTATCTCTAAGGTTCCCATTCCATTATAACCTTAATAACATCTTTTTACATCTTGGCTTTTTTTCACCTACCCTTAGCTTTTTTGTTTCCCTGAGTTTAGTCTTGTAAGAAAGTTTCTAATAGGAAACTATTATTTCTTTCACTGCATATACTTCATTTATCTGGATTCAAACTGCCTTTTTAACCTCCCATAGGCTTCACACTGATTTTGTTCTTGCCATCTAAGAAAAGCAGATCTCTGGCACTGACAGGGTGTTATGTAGCCCACAAACTAAATATTTTATGCTTCTCATTTTGTTTATTTTGAAGGCTTTTAAAATATTTTCCTTGAGAAGAAGGAAAGCTACAACTACCAAAGTTCAGTTCTTAATACAATTTTTCTGTCTGCATTATAACTCTTGTTTTCAATGGTTATGAGCAATGACACACCAGCACAGCAACTAAGGAGGCAAATTTTTTAAAATAAAATGTTACATTGTACAAGTTTGGAGTGGGAAATGTCTGCTCTTGGTTTTTTATTATAGTGTTGAGTTTGTGGGGTTTTTTTAACAGAAATTATGTACTATATCGCTAAGGAATTTACGAAAACAGTAATAATACACTAGTAGGCAATGTGACTACAATCTGCAAATTAAGATGCAATTGCGATTTCCAGTATTTTTCTCTTTATCACAATTTCTTACTCAGAAAACAAAACAAAAACACTTATTTCATAACTTCAAGAAAGGAAAAGTTTTCAGTGTTGTGTTCTGAATCTTTATTTCCAAAGTTTTATTGTGATCATTCCCTGACAATTTTTTCTGTCTTTCATAACAAACAAACAAACAAGCTAATCACCAAAAAACAGTAGAAAACAAAGCTAACAACCTAAAAAACAAGCACACTGGTAAGCAGTAGTTCAGCCCACAGAAAGGTCATGTAGATGGACAAAGTCAGCCATCACTGGAATGCTGAGATGCCAAAGGAAAGTCTCAGCAGGGTAAAATTTCAAACTGGTACCATTAAACACCCTGTTTAAAAAAAAAGGGATCTGGAAGGAATTCCCAAACTATGCTGAAAATGTAAGCACCGTAACTATTATACCTATATGAAATTTCACACTGATTAGCTCTAGTTGGCCAGTAGTATCGAAGAAAAACAACCCATTTTACAACAAAATATTTATTAAAGAATAATTACTAGTTTTCTTCTTATAAAGATCCTGGGTCTTTACTTCTGTTATAAGCATATCTACACAACGTATATAAAAGGATTTAATTCATAAGGACTAGACAGACTATAAACAAGTATAGAACTTGGCTGAGTGAGTCATTGTAATTACTTTGTAAAGCAGAAGTGAATTTGAAATAATTGCCTGAAAACCATACTATAGATGCCAGTTGTGAAAATTAATACAAATTCTCTAAATACTGAGAAGGTAGATTGACGGTAATGTGGGGATGAGAGTTACAAGAAACTCATCCTGTGCCTAGCTACAGAATGGAACTACTGACATTCCTTTTTAGTCTTTATGCTCTATGTTAAATATATTCAAGTCAGGGAATTCATATTGTTCATTGCAAGTCTAACTTCATTTATTTAAAAACAAACTATCCGTATGTGCTCAACAGCAGCACTACTGCAAGTTATAGCATCAAACCCAGAGCCTGATCCTGTATTAAACACTAAGGGGGAAGGAAAAGTAAAACACACCTGTAAACAGTAATGCTTTGCTAGGTGCCACTAAAATCAACTCTACAGTTTTTATGGTTTTACCATTACATGAAAGAAAATCTTTCTAGTAAATTGACCACTGTACATCTAAAATTTACTTTTTGGCACAGAGATTAAAAAATAGAGGTCAACGAAGATGTTCAGCTACCATCCTCCCATGACTGTTTATCAAAATTATCAGATTGAGCTTTTCTAGCTTCTAAGTCAGACAGCAGTGAATATTGCTTATGTTCTGCAGTCTACCATAAAGAAATCAATGTCTCTTACATACCTGTTCTCTTCTGATAATCTAATGCATCAGGCTACCTTAGAGATACTTTCGAACCCACAAATTGCTAGCTGGTTTGAAATTTTCCATAATGAGTTCTCCAACCCTAGTTCAAAGTAAATCCAGTATTCAGGATTAGGGAGTGAATGATTTGACTAGTGTGTGTGCAAGATAATTATTTCTTTTCTGAAAGTTTAACCTTGAGCTTTCAATTTAACATTATTTAGATTAAATCATCAGTATTAAATACATGAATATTACAATCTGCCAAACCATGCAGAATGTGGCTTTAGCACTGAAAAATCGTGCTGTTCTTTGTTAGTCTTTTCGATGCCTGGATCCATTGTGTGACAACAAAGAGGCTATTTGACACAAAGCTGTGTGATCAGGACCTTTTTCAGGAGCAACTGAAAAACGACGTGAAAGGATCACAGTGTTCTGCCAAAGGAGAATACGAACACCATGGATCATCTGGCTATTGCATGATCCTCTGCATTGGACACACTGAGGGGAATAATGCAAAATTAGTTAAATCTTAGCTTTTGTCTCACCCAAAACTTTGGGTTCCCTCATGTCAGCTAATGCACCATAAGATGATGTAACCAGAGACTCATAAACCTACTTTTTTTCAACAACACACTGGTGCAGTGAAAGAATTTTAAGCGCTACCGCATGGTTCATGTTCAAAAGTAGGGTGAAAAGAGTAGGAATAACCAACTGACTGCTTATTCTTGAGGCACAATAGGAGGCATGTATTTCTTCTGTGATAAAATATCAATGAACCATGTTATTCTGCATGTAGAGTCAGATAAAACACTATAACAACTTTTCAGCAGGTATTCACTGAAACCTAAAGAAGAATTCATTTCAGATAAGCTCACGCTGCTTTTGTGTTCCCTTTCCCTTAATCATTAGAGTGATTTTACCTAATTTAAATGGGACATCACAGAAAACGTTAAGAGTCTTGAATGCTTGTGTACCTGCATGTCACTGTACATGAAAGGAAACTTAAGGGAGGAAAAAATCCTCGCTAATAACCCAACATAGAAGTAAATTGAAAGAATCATGCCAAGATCTGACTTCACAGCAGTAAGACAATGCATCTCATCATTTTATGAGAACAAAATGAGAGAATCTTGAACTCTGCACCCAATTAATACTTTGAAGTGTAGGCAAACTTAGAAGAACTTCTAAGGCAAAAAATACATGGGCCACAAGTGGTACAATTATATATTAGTCTCCATTTTCATTCTTAAAATCACATGCCACTTCTTCCTATTACTGCTTTCTTTTAGTAATTGTTCTATGCAGAGTAATATAAGTGTCAGATTCAGTGACAGCTATGATAATGAATGAGAAAGAATCTGGGCAGATCAAAGCAACATGGAGTGGAAAGTTCTTGCAATCTGATCCACCATCCTTTTAGATACTTTCAGAGAGGCAGGGCGGATGGCTTTATGAGAATGTTTGAATGTGTGTCCTTTTGTTGCCATAGGGCACATCATACACCAGCCTCCTGCAAAATGAGAACATATAAACCAAGAGGTCCAAACTCTCTAATCACTTTCAGTAGTACTGGCTCCAAGTTTATGAAACTGGCCACTTCTTATGAATTTTAATTGACATTAGTTTGTTTGTGATCTGGTATCCATTAGTAAAGAACATACCATAAAGAAAAAAAAACAAATTAGCCTATGACTGAAAATTTGCAGAATTGTTTTTACAGCTATAACATTAATACTGCTCCAAAACATAGCCCTTCCCTCAAAAAATTAATCAACATAGAAATAAATCATTTCACTTAATTAAAATGGCAAATTCTATTCTGGTATCAAACAACTACTTCTCCACAGTCAAGAAAGAGGAAGGACAGGAAACATGAGAAAACCAACTTGCTTTCCAACACTGCCATAGTCTGGAATTCTACTGACTGACTTGCTCAATTACAAATAGGGAATGATCCCCTCATGATTTTAAATGGTACTACCTCGGTGGAACTGAAACAGTCCATCGGGTTTACACTGTGGCAGAAATTATGATACTGAACCTGAAAGATGCATGCATTACTTAGCTAGAACATAAAGTTAAGCAAAGTATATAAATCTCTGCTGATTCACAAGCCAACATACTGTATTCCTTGGCATTCCCAATGCCTCACAGGGACTACAGAATTAGCTCTTCTCATCAGCAACTGTCACTTGTTGTAAGCAATACTGAGCACATCCAGTTATGAAAGAAAGAACCGACTTCCATTTTTTCAGATTATCTCATTGACAAAGTTCTCTGCTAAAGTATTGAATTATGATAATGTCAAATAATGAACCTATTCTGATTACAGAGCAAGTTTTTATGGCTAGTAGCCCCTCTATCACCTGATCTTATAGGAGAGTGAGCTGTTACCTACATAACAGAGACTCAAGTTATTAAGGAGTAGCAGGAGCAGGGTGTTCCATTAGCGTAGCTGTATGCCTTCCAGAATCTAAGCTCACCTTGGTGTTTCCAGCCAGCACTGCAGACTCTAGCATCACTCCACATTATCAACACAACATAAATGCTCAGTTATCTGCCCCAGTTCCATAAAATACTTGAGCAAAAGCCTAGAACTTCCCAGAAATATTGTATATCACAAGCTAAGCATTTATTTATGCACTTGCCAAACCACAGCTGGACTTTGATATTGAATCTTTGGAAGGTAATTAATTTCAATATTTTCACACAGCATGGTTAAATTGACAGTCTCATTTGTTCCAGCAAATAATCTTTTTTTATCTTACTTGGAACTTTTCTGAATAGAACTTCATTTAACTACAGACTGAGGAACTGGTATAATTTAAAGATTTCCTGATTATTATTATTTTTTGCATTTATACATGGTAGATAAACTTCATTGGGAGATAATCCAGAGCATAAACTACAAATTTCTTAAAATATGACACAAAACCTGGCAAAACATTAGGTGGAAAAAGTAATAGATATAATTTATTTTTTTTAAATTACTTTGAGCTCAGTTTTCTCCCATGAAGTCAGTTTTGATATTATAAGATTTACTGTTAACTTCAGTGGCAGCTAGATCGTCCTCCTTTATATGTAAGTGATACCAATGAGGTTAGCCAACGCAGGATTGCACACAAAAATAGTTGTGAAGACATTAAATAATGCAGTAGTAACACTATCATATATTGATTTTGGATAGAGAAATTTGCTTGGGCAAAAAAAAGCTATCTTAAAAAATTCAATGATACTAGAAAAGGAGTATGATAGGCATTTTAAAAATATGTACTTTGCCATTCAATTTTCTAAATGTAAACTCAAGTGCTTTGTCTTCGGGCTTAATTTTAGCTCCATTCTACTGCAGGTAAGTCTTCTGCAAATTCTAGCCTAAGGGTATAATTTTTTTCCTTTGTGTTTAATGCTGTTTGAAGCTGCCAGAGTGGAACTTGTGAAATTCCCAGCATCACAAGAGAGGTTTGTGTTTTCCATTTAACCCCTGAGTTCTGACTTCTGTGCGCAGACTGTCTGAGCAATACGCTACATGCAGCGTTTTCCACATGCTGATATGGATGGTGGGCTCCATTCAAATGAAAATGCAACACGTTTATTTAAATATTGGTTCAACTTAGACGTCAATATTTTTGACCATAAAAGCTGTACCTGTCATCGAAAGTGGGGAGGATCTTGATAATACTTCCAACACTTTTTTCAGTAAGAACATGAGATCAACGTGAGTAAGAAAACAGACCAACAAAGAATGTGCCAACAATCATAAGAAAAGATTTAAATTACATGGGTAGATATTTGGCAAAGACTACAGTGGTTTATTTTTATAGACAAAGTAAAAACCTTATACAAACAGAAGAGGAACTGGATGTACTAGCTTTAAGGCTTTATTCAAAGAACTTACACCTGAAGTTAATATATTTTTAGGACGGATAAAACAAATGTAATTTAGAGTGCTCAGTGTGCTAAATCTACTTGGCATGCTCTACAGCTTCCTCTTTGCTGCTGTAAGATTCGCTGCCTATAGCTTTTGGCAGTCCCAACAGAGCTAGCTCTTTCCACTAACAAAATACAAAATGCAAAATTAATAAAAGGACCCTTTGAAACTGACAAAAGTGCCTCAGGCAAACTATCTGCCCAGCAGCTGGTTAAAATTTAATCAGTTATTTTTTTCCAGTCCTGTATATCTTTTGTATGGAGCTCCCTAGACTGAGTGTGGTCAAAGTTTGTTAAAAAGAAATAATAGAGAAGTCTCTCTCTTGCAGTAAATTAGCTGCAGAGCTAATTTATTTCTGAGTTTTATTGACAAATTAAACTAATTCTTTGGTCTCCTCAAAAGCATCTACAAGATCTATTGACAGACTTAATTTAAATATAAGAAAATTAACACCTAAAACGTGATTTGGATTACGATGAACCTGTGATGTTTTTTATTGTGTGCTATTACTTTAAACCATAAATGGTTTTTGTGGAGGTAGATTTTAGCAGCAGTGCTTTTTTTAAGCATTAATGCTACCTGTTACAGATGAGGAACATAGACTCACTGAGTAGACAGATGTGAAATACAGTGTCACTCTTCAGTTCATTTAGTTTACATACTTAAAAACTGTTCCCATGCATTCAAGTGAAAAGGAGGCATTTTCCTGAACCATAGAGTACTTTAAGGATGGACTTGCATATGAGGAAACAACTTCCTTTCTAGTATCAGTTTCATCTTTGAAATCTTAGGTTAGACCTTCAAAAGCAGCTACACGCAAAAAGTGTTTTGCGTAGTTTAGGTAAACTTGAATTCCAGGATCATATTTCCATGCACTAGTCTAAAGATATGAAAATTTACCTCTGCTTGAATATAACTTTCAGCTGCAAAAATTGTAGCAGATGCTAATTTTTAAAGAACTTCCATTAAGCTCTAACACTCTATTAGCATGTGCTTTGTCATAGTGCTCAGGACCTGCAGGCTTAGACAAGGATTCCATTCTATTTCGTTCATTAGGTCACATCATCAGAGTGGAAGTTTCCCCAGAATCCTGAAAATAGAGAGACAGAAAGGCTCTTCTACGAAGCAAATACATGACCGTGAGAAGCATGGGGCCAAGCAATGTATAATCTAAGTATTTTAAAATTTTATTATTTTTTTGACATCATGATAAAGAACAGCTTTAAAAAGGGACTTGGAGACTGAAATGAGATTAAAAAATGAGCCTCTGAACCTATTTCCATTTCTTTTAATAGCATCTGTTCTTTTTTCTTTTTTTTCTTATTTAATACAGCCTTCATGGGGATATTTAAAATAGTTTCCTTTTTGTAAAAGTTTTCATATTTCTGCAGTATCCACTGCTGTTTTCAACTAGACGTGTTTACTACTTTTACACTTATGAGACTTCATAGGACTTCAGGGGAGGCTTTTAGGTGAGTTAATAATCTCAACATCCCCACCAAGTTTCTTACGAGTCTATACTTTTATCTAAAAAAGGATCATCCTTCTATGACTCTCTGGAAAAAAAGAAAACAAAACCAAAACCAATTGTTCTTAATTGTACAGCTAGTCTTATGAATCATCTTTCCGATATCAGCCGTCATGCCAGAGTACATACTTAGTGTATGCAAGTGTTATTTATTCTCTTAAAACAGGAAGAACGATCAGGCTCAAGAAGAATCTAAACAATGCACAGACATTCTGCAGGCTCTTTCAGGTTATTGCCTTGACATACTAATAGACACAGTATATAGAGAAGATGATAAATTTTTCTTTTAGCCGTATTTTTCCATAGACTTTGACGATCTTTGTTACATGAATTTAAGTATCAGCAAACGGATATATGTTAAACATTCACTCTGGTTATGAGATATTTTGTTTTCATTAAGCAGTACTGTTAACACATACAATCAGATGTAGGACATAAGATACATCTTTTTGTTTGCTTGAATTAAAACTAGAAGTCTATGCACAACATGGATTTAATGGTAATTTTTCTTTGTTATGCTACCTACTGGCAAATCAGACATGGACTTTTATTAACAATTCATAGTATCATAGTGATGTCAAGTTATATTTACAGAGCGGAGTAAGGAAGCGTATTGTGACCTCTAACTCCAGTGTTAAATGGATTCTGTGAAATCTAATGTCCAACAACCTCTCTGTAGGTGTGTGATGACATCCCTCCATGCCTCAGCACACCTCCCTTGATTCCCAGGTGCCCACATGTAAGGTACAAAGTTCAGTCCAATGATCATCTGCTGCCAGGATCAGATACCTGGTGTCTAAAAGGCTAAAGGTATCTGCATACTGCAATTCCTCATTTTTCCCGAATTTTCATTTCCAGGAATAAAAAATGTATAAGAACTCTCAAGTCTTTCAATCTAGCTGAACAACTTGGTATTCAATAAATTCATGGCACAGGTAGCTACCTTATTAAAGTTACCTCACTAGTATATGTTTACCCTAATGTTCTTGCAGTAGTAACTAATAAGTTGTTTCAGTAACACTGTGCTATGTAAGACACTGCCTCAGGCTTTGCAACGAGCCCAGAAAGCCCAAGGCAAGCCCCAGCTACACCTACACATAAACAGATTCAGCTACAGGTAGAAATGCTTTCAAGCTATTTACCTTGAGCAGATTGTATGTCTTTCCCTAAATAACCAAGATAATATGGCCAATAAAACCTCCGAGCAGAGCCTACTTACAGGCAAGGATTTTGACAAATGATTTTCTTCATAATCTTAACGTCTATTCTTTATTGATATGGCTCTCTATTTAGTTTTGATAAAACCAAACGTAATTAACTGCAAATTGCAAAGTTCTCTCTTCATTCTTTAAATCTAGCAATGTAAAAATAAGAATATGAATATTAACGCATTACAAGAAAAGTTAAATAAATCTGCATTTAACTAACAGAAATAAACCAAAACTGCAAACTCTACATTTTAGTTGAATATTCATTGGGATAAATAAATTCCTTTTATCACAACAATTCTGTTTTGTTTATCCATCTCCCCTGGTATGCTCTGTATTTGTTCATACTATAATGTTACTCACTCTTCCATTACTATTCTACTATTAATAAAATAAAATGGTGTTGCATTACTAGCAAGCATCTGCCTATGTAATATATAGCCCGTAATGCTTCTGAAATTTTGATGATATCTAACTGAGGATAAACTCTGGGCCTTTTGTGCTCCTACAAATGGATGACCAGAATTCCGTACCTTGTTTTTGCTTAGCTCAGGAAATTGTGCTAGCAGCTCTGATATGAACACTTACCTCCACCTGTGCTTACATTCACAGTCACAGCACTATTTTATGTATCCTACAGACTGAGAGGCTGCTCACAGTAAATTATTCTTGTGTTTCTGTAGCTTGGTCAGGTATATTCTGTTGGCTTTGTGAGGTTCACTTAATCTCTCATTTACAAATAAGCATGATCCAACAGTAATCATTTGTGAACCAACATGCATGTATCTTTACAAATGCCTGAAAAGAGATGCGAAACATTTACAGACAGCAATGACAAGAGTCTGATTCAGGCAGAAGTGTAAAGTAGACAGTTATTCAAATCCGTAAATAGTGGACCTACAGTTGGGATAGTTCATAAACTATTCTCATAGTTTATGAACTCTGGAATTCCACATGAAGCTCAACAGTTCCATGAGAAAATTATGGAACAAACAATCATAAACAAGCAATGCATAATAAAGAAGGAATGTATTTAAGGTAAATATGGGATATATAAATACACACACATAAGAGGTTATTTTAGGGTAAACACAAGCTCGAATACAGCTATTTTTCCATTCTTTGACATCTCATGAAATCCACAGCGTAAAAGTGGGGTCATTAGAATACAGAAAGAAAAGCTGGATAATTTTTCTTAGGAGATAACAGAAGGCACATCCTCCTGATAGACCAGCATTTAGAATATTCATCTGACATGCGAAGTATCCTGGTTCAAATGCCTTTTCAGGTTCTGAGGACACTTGTCTGGATAGCCATTAGGAGATGAAAGAAATAAGTTCATTTCCCTCTCTCTGTAATTATGTGAAGTATAACAAGTTATAAAGCAGTGAATGGGAGAATTCCCAACTAGAAAATCCTTTTTCAGATTATCTGCTAGCGCAAACTCTTGCATGGGGAGTGCTCTTGAGATAAAAGGGAAGAACCATCATGTTCCTCTCAGATTTGCACTGTGCAAGCCTCAGGTCAGTACGAGTCTTGAATAAATCCTTAACTTAATTGGACCCCTCAGGAAAGACAGGTAGAGGATCACTTTACTGTGAATTGTAATAGGATCTGTGAAAAGATCTATAAGAGATGTTGGCAGTCTTTATGAGTTCTCGATGGCCCAGAGAGACCTATCTAACTATTGCAGTTCAGCATTCTATGCTTTTACCAAAGAACACCTTACCTGCCAAATTGCCTTCCCTATTGCACTCTTAGACTGTCCAGAGCTTTGTGGATTCCTTTCTAAAACAAATATTCTGTTAGCACTTAGGACATGCCTAAGGGTATTGTAACTTTGCCTGAAACACACCTTTACAGACCTAGCTATCTGTTCACAGATCTCAAGAGTTACATCAGTTTTAGCATCACCCAAACCCAGTCATGCCAGGGAGACGAAATACTGTGTTGTGGTTCCAAGGGCTTACGCTCTGATTTCACCACTACAATAACCAGCACATCTATCGCGTAAACTTTTTTGTGCTTACTACAGAAAACGTATTCCTTGATTCTTGTATGATATGAGCAGGGCTGTGAAAATGAGCTGCAGTGAAAAAAGCGGAGCAAGACCATAGTTTCATCTCCATGAGTAACAAGAACTTAAACTTGTATAATTCTAACTAATAACGAAGATATTCTAACTAATAACTGCTCAGAAGTACCCAAACACATTCATTCTCTAAAAAGACCTTTCCCTTCTCTTTCTTTTACAAAATGAGATACTAATTCAAGTGGACATAAAGTCTCTCCCTGCTGATAGTAACCTCTCTGTCTTCTGGGCTCCAGAAGGATCTATTCCTATAAATTTTACCAGAGCCTCTTCAGATATTTTTCCTGCTTTCCAGCATGAATGAGGAGGCTAAAACCCAGAGTTACCTGTATATCCCATGGGGACGACAGGGAACGAACTTTGTGCTATGTATGAAAATCTAAACAGGACTCCCACTTCTGTTTATTATCAAAGAGTTGCCACTCTTTCTTAAAAAAACTGTGGGAAACCTTCCAAACTAACCAATCCTCAAATACTGTCACTCGTTGATCTCCTTTAAACTATTAAAAAATGTCTATATGAAAACTCAAGTAAATAGTAGTAGACATATAGCCAAATAGCACTAAGTACTTATATGCCAATAATAGAGTAACTCAGCTGCATATCAAGACAGTAAAAAAAAGCTCAGTTTTACCCACTCTCCCTATCCATTTTATTCTTTATCCAAGGTCATCAGGCCTGGGAGGTAAAAGATATAATATTCATGTAAGAGTTGAATAGACTGAGAAAAACATTATTAAAATGCTTAAAAGTGTAGCGATAGCCTTGATGACTGAATTATTCTGCACTATGCAAGAAAGGTTTAAAAACCTGGTGGTAAACCTTCTCTCAGATCACTAGGTTTAATGATAACATAATTAAGATAAAGAGTGTCAGGTTACTGAGCACAATTAATCTGATCTGTGATTAATTTGAGGAAGGTGAAGATTTGAGAGAGACAGATGAAATATACTAAATAGGTGTCTGATTAGGAAGAAAATATGTAATAAAGTACTTTCAGAAGAATAAGAATATAACTAAAGATAGAATATAGGTATATTGTGCTAGATGTAAGTTGTATATGCTGGAGGGTCATTTACAAGTTAGAGCAAAACTGAAAGCTCGAATCTGAACTTTCCAGGTCTCTGGAGAGTGCAAGGAACACAGACTCAGACTCAATCTACAGTCCTGAATTCAGTAATCCACTGCTGTCAGAGTGGTTCCAAAGAATGTTTATCAATATGGTGATAGGCATTTTATATATATATATATATATATAAAAGTACATATATTGTTCCAAGTACTTTACACATTGGTGGTGGAATACCCTGAAATCATATGGATGGCTTTCCTATACACTTTTATAAAACCAGCTAGTAAAAAGGCAGAAATCCTCACACACTTGCCATCTGCAAATTTTAATGAAAATTCATTTCTCATTTACAGCGGGTCTGATTCGATCACCATTAATATATAGAGAGTTGAAATTGTTTTCTCAAGAATGCTATTAAAAGTAGTAGGGATATATAAAGGGCAGTCATCATCTTGGATTTAAGTGACAAAATGTAAAATTAAAAGAGAAAATTTTAGGCTCTCATTAACCGTCACCTTTAATTAAGGAGATCATGTAAAGATATGTCTAAAGTCAGTTCTTAAATGAAACACTTTGCAAATCCTGTTGATTCCTGTGAACAAACTTACTATATAGAGAAGGCATTATATGTTACTGAGTTACAGAATCATACACCCTGTTTGGTATTTTACTTGGGTTTCATATTGTATGTAAAAATAGTTGAGACATATGTATTAATATATCAGCTAAAATTAGTAATACAGTAATTTAAATGCAGGCAACATTAAAATAAAAATCAAAGAATATAAAATAGCCTTAATCTTTATACTGTAGCGGCTTTATCCAAGCTCGTCTCAGTAGGCACTGTGACATTGCCTGAGAGTTGTATATACTACACATAGCAAACTACTGGAGCTTTTATTTTGCCAGAAACCATAGACATTTGTTTTTATTAGCATATCTGAGGTATACTAACTTCGTGCCTGTAGTGTGAAAAAGACAGGTATTTAAGTAACCATCTAAAAGTATAATTATGGACAATTTGCATATCTTTCATGGTTCTCTCTTGTAAAAGAATGCAGCAACACTGCTTGTATGAATTTATACATTTCCCATCTTTGTTTTCTGATACTAGGTTTTAAATTATCAAATGGAAAGTGGACATTTGGGTCTATCAATTATATTCAGAGGGGGGGAAAAAAAAGGGGTGTATGTGTCAGGGCTCTTGGGTTCTATGTATAGTTTATATTCAGCTATCGTTTCTCAAAGAGCTTTTTCATTCACAGAGGTTCCATTTCTGTAAATTTATGGGGGAAAATACTTTCTTCCCATTGTTCCCCCAAATTCCCATTTCTGTACCCATGTCCTACCCTCTAAATCGATTTGGTCTGTTATCACCCCTTGACTAAGCCATAACATTCTCTGAACTACAGACAGAGGTAAGTAGGTAGCACAGTGGCTGTATCAGATTCCTGACTTCAGGCTCACTCTATTGTGTTTGCTGGAAAAGGTATGCTCACAAAATCAACATGGATCTACTGCCACGTGTAGCCGACTGTCAGAATGAAACATTTTCCTTTCAAGAACAAATTCCAAAAAGCAATGTCTAGGCTTTGGGAAAGACTATAGGACCTTTACCTGTGGTTTTGAATGTGTGATACATACAGCAGTTTGGAGCTAAGCAAGCGAGTATTTGAGACCATACGGGTGGAGTTTTAGAAAATGCCTAATATTTTCAATATCAGCTCAACAATTACTTGAGAAAAAAATCTATATGAAATTCTTCAAATGCATTATGGCATTATCAGACCGTTATACTGGCTGACACTGCAAGATCAACAATTTTCCTGTCTGGAAACAGAAAACATTGTAGATGTTCTCCCTAGGACCCCAGATCTTTTTCAGATACCAACTTCAGTACATCTTATCACTGAAAGATTCTGAAAGGGAAAAGGATTTGTACCAGCTGTGCTTTGAGCTTGCTGAAAAAGGTTTTGAGACATAATGACATCTGTAGAGCGAGGAGCGCAAAAGTGCTCATATAGTTTGCATCTGAACCAATAAACTGCACATGGCAGGATTCAGAAATTGGCGATCTCTTGGGAAATTAACTGTATATCTTAGCCCATGAATCAGAGGTGATTAAAAAGTTTATTGAAATTGTTTTCATGCAAAAATTGTGTTTGGGGCAAAATTATTTTGATAATATACTATTTCCTATGGAAATACTGTAAAATTAGAGGGTTTTGGGGTTGGGGTGTATTCCATAATGACAATCTATATAAATATTCTAAATTTTTAAAATCACATTTCAAAATGAACACATATGCAGAAATAATAGAAATTAAAGAAAATTGATTTGTTCTGGAGTTGAATGATAGTAGATTTCAAATTAAAATATTAATATCACTGGAAAGTCTAAGTCAGAAACTATACGCATTTGCAAGCTTCTGAGATGGGGACGGTATAAGAATTTGACATTAAAAATACCAGTACATGTATTCCTCAAAACCGACTGTAACTTTTCCCTTCCTTTTGTTTTCTGTTGGGGTTTTTTTGGAGGGGTGGGTGGGTTTTTTGGTTGCTTTTTGCTGCTGTTGGTTTTGTTGGTTGTTTTTTTTTTTTTTTTCAACAGATTGAACCAGTATTATTCACTGTCCACTAGCTGCCTAGTGTGATAAGCTTACAAACCTTTTCATGCTTTGTACAGCACACATTAGAGCTTCTGAGAACATTATTTGCATGCAGTTTAGAATTTTTCTTTTTCCCTGCAAGATTAAAAGTTGTTAATTCAAACAGGTGTGCAGTATTCTTCCGAGTTGATTAATTTCTTCATTAATCTTTCATTCTAGATGCCCATCAAAATCTAGATTTCAGATAAAGTTACAAAATGGAACACAGTGTATGCAGAAGTCAGAAGATTTGATGGACCACTTAGAGATTTTCATAGACAGACATTTGCTTTGGCTTACCTGATTCATGTTGCTCTCCAGCATAACAATATAACTGACTTAACAACAAAAGCTTGCCTTTCTGATTACAGAGCTTAAGACAGTCACAAATATATTAGCCTGGGAAAGCATTACACCATAGACCCAGTTTCAGAGCCTAAAACATCACAAAATCTTTTGTGTGGATGGATGCTCTCCTTACTGCCTAATAAATAATGAACAGGCAAGACTAAAGGTGATCTCAACTTGAAATAGGTATCAAATACCTACTACGTTATTTAACTTCTGGTTCTACTGCTGAGATCCTTGGCACAAAAACCCAGAGTTGTAAATTAGGAAAATATCTGTCAACAGAAGAATCATAGGTATACTTACTAACAACTGCTCTTACAAAATATGGCTTTTATTTTTCTCAAAGATGATAAATTAATGAGCACAATTCAAACACTTTGGTCAGAAGTTTAGAATACACTGTGTGAGAAACTTTTAAAGGGATATTGTTGTAATACACACAAAGATTTTCTGATCTCCTTATGCATTCTTCTATTGATGGAATTACAGGCCAGTTTTAACACCACCATGAGGTGAAAGCAGTTGATGTTATCACGGTAAATTACAAAACAGAAGGCTTTGCCTCCACTTAAAATTAACAATGTGTAAGAATTGTTATCAGAAATAATCTAGCCTTCCTCCTCACCACCATAAGACCACAACATCTTAGTTAAACACAGCTGTCTGTCTAAATCAGGCAGGTCAACACATCCTCCACTCAAACTCAAGGTCATCCCCAGGAGTTGAGCCCCTACGCATAGGCACCTAAACCTACTCATGTTTGAGTGAAAAGGTGAAAGCACCATTTGAAAACTCATTTTATCTGCTGATTTAATCTATCTACGCCTCAACACTGATGATGGAAATTCTGGAACAGGTTTGGAAGTATAGTCCTCCAGCTGTAGCAGCCATTTTGGAAAGCATACAAGTACAGTGGCTGTGCTGCACACATCTGGTATATTTTGACTAATAGAAAGAAAAATCTGGAAGTCTCAAAGCTCGAGAAATTCTTGTCTCTTTGACTTGCCTCTTTTATAACTTCAAAATGAGTAGCTTGTGGTTATGAAAAAGTTGGCCCCATTTCACCCAAGATATTAGAAATATTTAATGAATCCTATGAAAAACAATGAATTTCTTAAATGCAGAATCAGGAGAAGATCAGTCATATTCAGTTTGTGGTAATACCTCCTGTGATAGGACTGGAGCTACAATAAAAGTCTTCTGCCCACAGTCTAAGCTTATGTTACTAAGTGTAAGGAAGGGCATCACTGTGTAAACTAGTTATGTTTCATCCAGCTTTTTAAAAATTAGGCACATATTGTACAGAAAATTATACTGATGTACAGAGTAAGAACAATTGCCAAGTGTGGCAGAGAAGGATCTACTAATAGGAGAGATTAGAATATAGTAGAAGTTTAATCATATGTGCTTGCACATATTTCTGAAGAAGTGAGTTCTGACAGGTAATACGTGAAGACTTTACTCTGGATTTCTGCCCATAAATTGGATGATTGGTTGATAATTTAGAAGGGCAGAAAAGAAATAAGAATGTACATGCAACTGTACTTGGGCTAAATAAGGAACAACATAGTGGATATAGCAAGCTTTCTAAATACAACAGCAAGTGGTTATAACCTTCAATGTTATGGCTATGATACTTTAAAGGTTTTTTTGTCCTGAAAATAATACCCCATCTCCTCTGATCAAAACAAGTATATGTTTTATATTGTATATACACATTTACAGTATTTAAAGCATAATTATATTTATATTAAAGAAGGCACTTTACAAAATGTAAGCATCATTTTTAATAGATCTCAGTGATTTGTAAACCTCAGTTTCACTATGGGTACTTTCCTATGGGATCTCTTGTTTTTCCTCTAGTCTTTGAATCTTTTAAAGCCTCTCTCATTATTTTTGTTGTCTGAAGTTGGGCAATAATGTTACTGTGATTAATTAAGCAAAAAGACATGGAAATGGGGGTGTGGTAATCATCAGATAATAAAGCCCTCTGGGTCCCGCAATGCATGAGGTGCAACCAGGACCCTTTATCCCCAGAGGTCTGATTATCTTCAGGAAAACTACACCTCCCTGTACTTGCTGTATGGCTATTATGAAATATCTTTACATTTTATAGATAAAGTAAATTACTTTAATCACTGAAAATTGCCAGTGTTGTGAGGTTTCAGCTGTGAGGTTCACAGAGCTTAATCTGCCCATTTCAAGTCTGAAATAACCAATAATTGTTCTAATAAAAGCAGCAGTAAATCATTATTTAAATGCTGGGATCATCCCCTCAGAGTGGCAAAGGCACCTTCTGTATGTTTGATGACATGGGGTGCTCGTTTAACCATAACCCTGAAAGTGCAAGCCATAAGGAAAATACTTTACCAGGGCTATTCAGTGTGAGTAATCAGTGTTTTGTTAGAGTATCAAATTATTTTTTGTCATTCTGCAAAGTCCTAGGTCAGCAAACAATAACATCTGCCCAACATCTGAAAATCTCTTCAGAAAACTTCCAAATGTCTTCAATTTGTCACACTTCCAATCAAGCATTTTTCAGAAAGTCTTCAGTGGCTTTTGTTCAAAGGCAAAAAAAAAAACATTTTCCCATTCCTAAATCATTGGAATGCACAAGAAACATGTTTACTAATTGCAAATATGATGGGGATGTCAGTGACAACTCTATCCTGCTCTCCAAGTGCTCTGGAATTGTGAACACAGGCTCTTGCAGAAGCCACGGTCAATCAAAACATGTATCAGTCTTACTGCTGTCAGCCCTGGGACCATGATATTCTCATGTTTCCCTTCCATGGATGAGCATAGAATCCAAAATTCCAGAATTACATCACAGCTGATGCAAGAGTCACTGACTAACAAAAACATTACCTTCTGGAGTGTTCGTTTCAGGAAAGGTATTTCCAGAAACAAAAATTAGTTACACTGATATATTATCTTATCCTTACCTGCCATATTACAGTAATATATTTAAAATACATTATCTATTTAGAAAAATTTGCAAGCAGCTACATAGAAGTATGGATTTTCAGCAGCCTACTTCCCAGAGCCTTTTAGTGAACTAATATACCATGAGAAAGACATTATAGGATACAGATGTACATTCCTGATTATGTGAGTATTCAGAAAGACAATCTATGTCTGCACTGTGTAAACAGATGAATTAAAGACACTCCAAGGTCTTTTTACTGTCCAACGCTCACAAACACATGAGAGCTGAAGACCAGTCTCCCAAGAAAGCAACTAGTTATATTTATCGGACTAATGTACGACACAGTTTCAACTGGCATGTCACACTGGAGAAGGTTTGCCTAGTAACAGATAAACAATATCCTTAGGAGAGGTGAAAAAAACAAAACTAGAAGACAGAGCAATATGGATCCTGATGCCATTTATTCTATTTTTTTAAAGAAATGTTTAAAAGTTGTCACATGTCTCATGACAGGAAAATAATTTGATTTCAGAAGGAGTGTGCTATCAGTAATTCTCAGGAGAAATCTGAGATTATTGTGCCAGAGGCAATTAACCCCGAGTAATAAAAACTTCTAGCAGCCTCAAATGACAACCTGATAGAAGAGCAGAATATTTTCAAGGGAAAATAGTGACTTGCAAACAAGATATCTTTTGCTTCTGTTCTGGCTTTCAACCCAAGCTTTCAAGCTTCCTGTGGTAATTTGTTTACCAAGTTGACTAATGAGAAGAATTAATCAAAAGAGTGTTCATAGAAGAAATATTACCAGTAACGTGAGCAGGAATTGTATTATACAGAAGACCAATGTCTTCTGCTCCTGGATGAATTCCAAATTGAAAGATTGAATGTGGTTACAAGTTACAGCATAGGAGATGAGGCGGAATGGTCTGTAGAAAGGTGAACTTAAAAAACCTAATTGGTAAAAAACCAAATGAGAATATCAGTCCTAACAACAAAGATGAGATGAAGTTTAAGGCTAGATTTATTCACTCCTTACGTCTAAGTCACATAAAGAACAAACTGGTGGAGTCAGTGAGAGGACTGATGTCAGAAAATGATATGAAAATGAGAAAGAGGGAAAGATTCTGTATCATGGTATACCTAACGAAAAAAAACCACCAAAAAACCCTAAGACTAGACAGACTTGTTTATCTAAGAATGGAAATATTGCAATGGTTGACCCCAGCATCTTAGGTTCCAGCTTTGCACCTTGTTCACAGTAAGGATCCTGCTCACAGTAACATCACAGCTCACTTCTTGCCTATGGTTAGTGATGAGAATTGAAACGTTTAGATTTAATAATTATGTTAGAAAAGGATTCATGTAGATACTGGGTATCATGTAAACTCCTAGCCTAATACAGAAACTGAATTCATGTAACATTCATGCAGAAATATTTTACGTAGCTACAGTAAATATGATCAAAGCCTTTAACTGTAAAACAGGCTGAAGCTTCTTGTGAAGAATTTCGGGTAATAAGCAAATATGAGAGCCAACTTGGAGGTTACCTAAAAGGGTGAACAGCCTTTGAGGTACCAAACTTAAAACCTCTTGTGCTTCAAAATCTATAATATCTAGAAATAAAACAGAGAGCTTTGAAGGCATGAAAATCCTGAGGCTTCAAGAATATCTTATTTAGACTGAAGAATATGTTACATAAAATGGGAGAGGGCATTATGAACATAGTCTAACAGGGAAACACAGAGTGATGTCTCAACATGCTTTTTTGTTCAAACTTTATAGGAAATTAGATTAATAATGCATGAGTTGCTTTATGTTAAGGTTATTCACTCACCCACCCCCTCACTTATTTTCCTTTGGAAAGTATTCTACTTCACATACAAAATCAGATTTTTCACTTTTATTCCATTGGCTGTAGCAGATACTGAGCTCTCAAATGCGCTTAGATAAAGCCGCTTTTATTGAGATATGCAGAGCAATTGCTTATTGCAAAAAGTAGACAATCTAAAGAGAATCACATCTAAATTGTATAATTATTTTACAGCATCATTAGTTGCATCAAAGATGCTATTAAAGTAACTTATGATAAATTGTAAGTGATACTTATCTGATCTCTAGGGAGAAACAGTACATGTTTGGAACCAAACCTCTTTACTGTGGTGAAGAACAATAGAATCTGGTCTAGAGAACATTTCTATCATTCTCCCACTCTTACTTCATGGAAAGAGGATCAAGCTTTTAATAGTTCCAGTTTCCAGCTAATAGTTGAGTAGGAAAACCTTCACCTCATTTTTATTTTGAAGAGAAACAGGTTGCAATAACCCAGCCTCTCCTTCAAGTCACCATACCTCCACCTACTCCTCTTACCAGTCAATGAGAAGATTAAATTACATGCAGTTCATATGTCTTGTCTCATGAAGCATGAGGCACTTTTTGTATTTCTTACCTTTAAAGGCAATTAAAGTAGAGGCAGTAGATAAGAGAGACAATTTTTGCTAGCAGAGTGCAACTGTGTGTACAACAGAGAGGAAACATCTTGAGCACAGTTACTCATCGATTATCAGAAAGTCAAACATATACTGTGATATTTCTTTAAAGGACAAATCATCATCAAATGAAAGCTGGTAAACTGGTGTCATCACTTTTGAAATATAAATGGGGGAGAAGTAAGCAGAAGAGAAAGTAGTGCATTTCTCCATTAAAATCACAGAACTCAACAAGATCAGCTTTTTCCATAATCTTTTTGTTAATAAGTTTTCTCAATCTAAGTCAGACAATTACAAGGATGAAAAGGACCTCAGAACACCCTCCACTAGACCAGGTTGTCCAAAGCCCCATCCAACCTGGCCTTGAACACTTCCAGGGAGGGGACATCCACAGCTTCTCTGGGCAACCTGTTCCTATGTCTCACCATCCTCACAGTAAAGAATTTCACCCTAACATCTAATCTAAATCTACCCTTCTTCAGCTTAAACCCATTCCCCCTTGTTCTATCACTACACACTCTGGTAAACAGTCCCTCTCCATCTTTCCTGTAGGCCCCCTTTAGGTACTAAAATCAAATTTGATATCATCAAATGACTTTGTCATTAAATTCACTGTGAACTTTTTCATTGTCTTCACTAGAAATACCATTAATAGAAAGAAAACAGAGTACATAATCAGCATGATAATTATGAATGGTAGCACAGGGGAAAGTTCTGGCCAAATCCCTTTTTGCAAGACACACCCATTCCTTAACTTCAGAGAGAAGTTTCATGTGGGAGATAAGCACGATTTGATTGTAAAAGACCTCCGCAATCACATACACTAATATTTTAAGATGTCACTATCTGTCGTACAGGCAATATTAATTTTTAAATAAACCACAGCATAATTCAGTTTTCCTCTCCTTGCAATTAATATTTTCGTTGCCAAAGTTCTTACAAATTGAGAGAGCCAGCAACAAGAATCACAGAATCACAGAGGTTGGAAGGGACCTCAAAAGATCACCTAGTCCAACCCCCCCTGCCAAGACAGGGCCACCTAGAGCACATCACTCAGGAACACGTCCAGTCGGGTTTTGAATGTCTCCAGAGAAGGAGACTCCACAACCTCTCTGGGCAGCCTGTGCCAGTGCTCTGTCACCCTCACAGTGAAAAAGTTTTTCCTCATGTTAACCCGGAACCTCCTATGCTCCCGCTTGAACCCGTTGCCCCTTGTCCTATCGCTTAATGTCACTGAGAAGAGCCTCGCTCCATCTTCCTGACACTCACTCTTAACATATTTATAAACATTGATGAGGTCCCCCCTCAGTCTCCTCTTCTCTAAGCTAAAGAGACCCAGCTCCCTCAGCCTTTCCTCATAAGGGAGACGTTCCACTCCCTTGATCATCTTCGTGGCTCTGCGCTGGACAAGAATAATCTTCTGTAGATTATAAAAATTAATTTCCAATACATTATGTAAATAATTCTTTGAATGCCATATCCAAATGCATCTTTTTGTGACCGATCTTAATTTTGCATATGCTTTTAAAGTCATATTCATTAAAAAGTAATCTCAGTAAATTGACGTCAGGACCATATTTCATTCCATCAATCAAATTTCTGAAATCTTTTAAGACAACTTCTTGCACTTCACTAACTGTACCTGGGAAACGATTGTTTCACTCTCACTTGAACCACACCCTGAAACATCAGAAAATGTTAGGAACTTACTAGAGAGAGATCCTTCCCGTAAAGTAAAAAAGAAGAACGCTACAATACCACAACATTTTCAAAGCTACCTTCCCCATCACCTGAGTTCAAGGTGAGTATCCTCATGGGCTGGGCAGAGCCACAGCAGCCCACACTTGGTGGCAGAGCCAGGATTTTTGGATATTTGGATATTTTTGGTGGATATTTGTGAGGTACCAAAGTAACTGACCTTCTCTGGATATGCATAAACATTTCTAATTAATTTCTGTTTCAAATTAGACTGAAAATTCAAGGAAAAGCAGGTTTTGCTTTAATTTACTGTGAATTTCATAACATAAGATCAGAAGAGTTAATGTACAGGTCTATTAATTGAAAGTAGAGCTGTAGGGGTTGATGGAGGTCTTTCATTCTTTTCCTCATTTCTCTGTAGAGAATGAATTCTGCATTTTATATTTTCAGCTCCTGTAGATTTGTGAGACAAAACATTTTTTTTCCTCATTCTTGCCATAACGTGATTAGGGAAAAACGGCTTTTTTTCACTGGCTTACTCCTTTTTTTTTTTTTTAACATATAATGACTCAGATCAGCTAGTCAGTGTGAATACTCTTACAGTGTCACAGCTTTCAGGCTGGCAGTTATGTTATTTTAATACTTCCTTATTGCTGATAAAGAAAACTGGAAAATAAAGTACTAGTACAAAATGTGTATCTGAGCAATTGGTTTTGTAGAGAGATATTAAAAACCAAAATGCTGGAGAAAAGGAAAAACCAAACTGAATCAGGCTTCAAAGTTTCCCTCAAGATTCAGAGGTTCACTGAGATACGTGAGCGTACACCTGTACACCAGGTACACCTGAGTACACATTGCTGTACTCAGGTAGGAAGTATTTAGTATATCTGTCCTCTACACTTTCACATGTAAATAAGCATAAATGTAGGTCTTGCTGGAAAAAAGAACAAGCCTGGAGTAAACAGCAAAATGCCTAACATAACACATCTCAGTCTTAATTGCACTGTGACAAATTCTCAATGAGTGTGATCAGAATATAGCTTACCACACTCTGGGACCAGCTAATCTAACTGAAGTATGAACAATACCGAAACCGACACTCCACAGCCCAAAACTGCCTCTATATCCTTTTGTCTCTTTACACATCCTTCCCAATACTTGCTGCAGGGCAACAAAATCCAGCAACAGAACTGGAAGCAGAACTTTTCTCCTAGGAAACGCATCATGTCAAACACAGGTAAAGCTAGAAGATACCAGTCTTTGAAATCCTGGACTAACTTCTGCTCAAAGCTTCCAATCCATAATAAAACTGCAACTACTACTTAGATCACTGGCAGCCCACTCTAAAAATCAAATCGAAGTATGGCTAAGGCTCCTGTAACCTGCAACAGCAAATTCAGGTCTCTAGCAGCAAGCAAGTTATGAAGACATATAATTTGCTCAAACAATATAAGGTAGAATCAAGGTTTTAATATTTTCTTAAGGGGCATGCCCAGTTAAGCTCTCCTTAGAAATTTTCTTCAAGTATAATACATCTTTTTTTCTATAAAATATGTTGCTTAATGTTAAAATGAAGATGTTGCTTAATTCAGGGAAAGAATTCAGTTTCCCTCTTTTGAAAAATCACACACACAGATAAAACATTTCTCTCCACCCTACAAATACATAGACACACTCTCCTACAGAAACATATATAAATTTATGTAAAATCCCAGAATCTGCATAAAATCTGTCACGTTTCTGCATTTCCTCTAAGTGCAGAGGACAGTCATGAAATCTGGCTGCGAAAATCTCTACCTACAGTACAAGGAGAAGAGAAAGAGGCCTAAGAAACAGGTAAGCAACATACTGGCCATTGGGTAAAACTAAGGTACTTCACTACTGTTTTCCCGGTTTGGTACAAGAGTTCTATAGTCACAAAACACTCTACAGTTTTCCAGAGAACTACCTGGCCTTCTCTAAATGAGGAGGATCTAATAAGTCAATGGGACTTTCTGGTTTGGATTCTATGTTTTAGTTTTACACTTCATTAAAAGTCACATTCTTGGAGAAGCACTGTAACATCCTGGGAAAGTTTAGTAAATTTTAATTTTCCACTAAGTGAAGCATTAAACTCTACCTGCATACCTAGCTACACGTTGTACCCAAGATATATGATTCCTCAGGAAATCCTTATGACTGAGCTAGAAAGAATCCTCTAAAAATGAGATTTGTTGTCTGTTAACACCATATTTTATATTCAATTTTCTTTTGTCACATTCCAAGGAAGCAATTATTTTTGCATGTACAGACACAATGCTTTTTCTGAAGGGCATGGTTTCATATCTTTGTCCATCCCTTTTGATTTATTACCTCAGTGTCAAACTAAGATGGCTGTGCCAGCATTCTGAGGTTCAAAAAGGGTATTTGCTTCACAGAATACAAATGTTAGTTCAAAGAAAATCTTTGCTTGCATTTATGCTTTGCGACAACAGATTTTAAAATCTTCAAAACCTGTTTAAATTTTAAGATGGTTTACTGACAATATCTGTCCAGTCATGCCATTTACCTCATTAACTCCTGAAGAGCACGAACACAGCAAAAACACCTTTGTGGTCTGCAGATTAGTAATAGGTGAATCTAAATAAAAATAAAAATACAATAAAGGGAGATTATAATTTGGTAACGCATCTAAAGTATAAGAATTTAAACAAAACTGATGGAAACTACCAAGTACTGGAGCCCACTAGAGGTGCCCAGAGCTTTCTGTTCTGGCTGGAATACATTATAGAAGTGATATCGGCAGGTGTTTATAGAACTACCATAAGAATATTTTTACAACTCTTCAGCTTTTTTTTTTTATATCACCAACTGTTATTAATTTTTACTGAGACAGAATCACAGTCTGGTTTTGCTGTTGGGTTGGTAATCTGCTAACAAGCAAGCACGGTTCCCCTCATCAGTTTTGTTTGCTCAAGATGTTTATCCTTTTTGTTTGTAAACACAGAAATGTTAATGAAAATTTCCCATATTCTGGGCTTAGTATTTGAAGCCAGAAAAAAACTGTTCTATGAGCATGGATGAAAATGGTTTGGTTTTTTTTTATATTTTTTTTCCTGTTTCTATGGGACCAGCATTTGTTCATGTTGGATACACTAAAAAATTTGAATGAAATACTTCTATTTACAGCTGAAATCCACTAGTACTGTACATAACAAATTTCCTGAACTAAAAAAAAAAGCATTAATAAAATAAGATGAATTATTGCAGACTGGCAAGTGCTCTTTAACTCTTTACAAAGGAGAATAACAGCTGTGAATACCAAGCAGAACTCACTCATTGAAAATGCCCCATAATTTACAGAGTTTACAGTAAAAAGTGCTGGGGGAGGGGTGTACAGGGGAAGGAGGGAGACTACTCAAACACTGACCAAATCCAAAAAATGCTTTAGTTTACTGCAATATCTTTGAATTCTCTCTACATCACCACTCTTAAAAAGTGCTTTGTTTGAAGTGTATTACACATGTGAAAGGATTTAATCTGTGAACACTATAGGTTAGTGCTATTTACACGTTAAAACTAAAAAACACTTCCACGCATCCCACACCCTCGCAATGTACCCATGCTGAAAACACACAGGATTTGTGTTCTTAACCCTGTGATTTGAGAACAATAACTGTTAATGTAACTCAGTTAACTGTATTGCTTTTAATTGAAGATAATCTTGATTACAGCCAAAGGGCACTATTAATACTCTGAAGAAATGACTAAGACTTTAGCATTTGAATGTTGTAGAGAAAATAGAACTAATTAGCACTAATTTAATTCTAAGATTAAAGAAAATTCTTTTTTTAATTTTTAATTTAAGATAAACTATTTTACTCAGAACAAAGAAAGAATAATAAGTACTTTTTCCAACTGAAAGGCATTTTTTATTTTTGCGTTATTTCATTAATATGGGAATATGGGAATCATGACCCCATTAAAGATCAAATAATAAGCATTTAATTATTGACAGCAAATAAATTTTTAATAAAGATACAAGGGTTTTGCTGTATAAAAGAAAGAAAACAAAGTACCTCTGACCCAGAAATTCATAGAGGATCTCACACCACTATATAATCTATAACCTAATTTTAAAAGGATAGGTTCACAAAGGGACATGTCATTTTTCTTTCTTCTGTACCACCGAATGAGGTACTGTAAGTATAACATCTGTGAAAATGCTCCCCAGAAGTACCCCAGTTCTATCTTAATCATGCACTTAAACTAAATAATACATTGAATATGTCATAACCAGGAGGACAGTCATGATAAAAAGTGATTTAACCCCTTTTTACTCTACAAAATAATACTTTCTTTTCTTTACCTTGGGACTAGTTGTCATTTATAATTTCTGACCAAGGGAGACATAATGGATTTACAATGAAACCCTGATGCTTTTCCAAGTAACATGAAGATGCAGAAAATAAGCACCCATTACATTAGCAGACAAAAAGATGTTTTCACTGGAACTCTGAGCCTCATTCTGATGCTGGCAAATAAATGGACTGTTTGCAGGTTCTGAAAGCATAGTTTCTGGCTAATCATCATTCTTCAAGGTAAAAATAAAATGAACTTTTTCTGAACCTTTTGATGCATCACATAGAAAAAGACTGAACATGACTTTCCAGCTTTGCATTCGTTTTCAGACGGGGGCCAAATCTAAGAGGCCCAATCCAACCAGTCACTACCAAATACTCAGATTAGTTTCCTAAAATGACAAGAATTATCTGTATGATGTATAAAAGAGGTGAAAGAATTGGGAACCTATTAGTGTAGGAAACTTTCCTCCTAGCTCTATTCCCAAATTATTACTTTTGCCACCTGTAAGTCTCATCAGAACACGGCATCAAGGAGGAAAAAAAACCTCTCAGAACTGTAAAGAGCAGAAGAAAAGGAAGAGCTGTCAGAAGCCAAAATATTTACTAAATTATGGAATCTATTTAGTCTTTTCATAGTTTAAATGAAATAGCATATTCTTGACAGATGAGCAAATTTCAAAAGATTCCATGTTGAGATTCAGTTTGAATAACCCATGTACTAGCTGAGTTTCATGAATTTGCAAAAGTGGGTTGAAGTTCTCCCATGTACTGCTTTTCTTCAGACTCCTCAGACTTTCAGAAGAAATAGAAATACAAATAGGGAGAACATTAAAGAAACACCTCCTCAACAATTCAGTCTAGTTAGTTTACAAAGCATAAGATCTGGGAAGTCTCTTACTTGTCCCACCCCTAAAGTCCTGGTAGGAAGTTGGTAGCAGTCACGGCATGTAGCAATCACAGAAATATTCTTCATTTTATGTTTGACAGGAAATTACAGCGTGAAGTAATTCCTCTCATTTCGCCTGTGTTCTGCAAAATAAAAAAATCTGCAAAATAAAGTGTTTTTTGTACAATGCATTTCTCATATAGGACATATAAACTTCTGCCTGTACAGTGGTCAGATTTACAGTATCATGGCCATGACACACATGCTCTCAGCCTGCCTGCCAACGTAAACACCAAAATGGTGGCATTACCCATACCGCTTTTAAGGATATCCAGGACATTCAAGAGCAAATGCAAACATTTTGGAAGGAACATAACTGCTTGAGACAAGAGGACAGAAAACTGGAAATGGTTTAACCCAAATATCCCTATTGCAAATAAAATTCTATCGGTTCTTATGAAACATGTGGTGCAGGCCACTGTTGAAGGACAGGGTAATTGCTACTCTGTGGTTTGGACCAAGCCTAAAGGACCATTTAAAGATAATTTTTAGGGAGGGTTTTCCCAGTCTCCTAGACCAGGCAAACTGAAACTCAGCAACATCTGCTTTATTGGGAACAAAATTAGGCCCCCAGTAACCACTTTTGAAAACCTTTTGTAACAAAAGTGTCAAACCAGCATTGTCATCATCTACTAACACTGTAAAAATCAGTTTGATTTTCATGTTTCTCCTAATATAGTACAGATTTTTCAAGTGTAAAATATAGTGCATGGTGCCTTCTGTTGCTTTCTCTTTCGTTTAAGTGCAGTCTTTGTGCATATTTACAGTAACGTGACTGTTATACAGACAGCTTCTGAGCTCGTTTGCCAGGGTAAGCACAGTAACACTGGGATAGCACCTCCAGTGCTAAGGCTTCCCAGTAATGTTAGAGTTAAGATAAATTAACTCTCCAAAGTTAAATTTGCTCTCCAAAGCAGAGCATCGTAAAAGTGGTTTCAGGCTACTTAAAGCAAATATTCAGAGATAATGTATGTGGGGGAAGGGCAAAGTCTGCCCAGATATACATATGGAGTACAACAAAAGTTTTTACTAGCAAAATATTATAAGAAGTTTGTATGAATTGAACAGCCTGCCGAGATGAGAAGCACTGCTACTTGAAGCCTCTCAAGAGCATGACCTGGCTGCTGCCAAACACCAGAGAGAAAGAAGTATGAATCAATATATAGCTCTAAGAGCCTCAGAGGGGAGAGATGTTTCATATCAAGACTAAGCATATTAAAATGCACAGGTTATGGGAATAATGGAACAGAGAAAGCTTCTGTGTTTGATGACAAGCTAATAGCTGTACAAATGAAAGTACCAACTTGAAGAAAATAATTCAATTTTTAGAAATAACCACTGTAGATTTTTTAGCATTAATGGAACATTTTTCCATTCCTTTTTCCCCTAAAGGATGTGTACACTCATACCCATTTAGCACCAGTATGGTGTTAGAACCTGACCTGCCCTAAGATTGACACCTTTAACGGATTAAAGGTGAACATGTGCTCCCAAGAATGCACTATGCAGTGTGTCAGTCTGAAATACACCACATGAAAGAAAAATCTATTCATAAAATATGATCTTAACAAGGTTAACATTGGTAAAAAGTAAGTACACGCATGTTGTCTTTGCTTTTTATAGGTGCCCAAGTATCTACACCAACTTCTGGCAGTACTGCAAAAAAAATTACCCTTCATTTGCCTACCTTAGAATTTGACAAAAAAAGACAAAAAACAAAGTTACTTTCTTAGAGATGGAGTAAAATTCAGTGAAGCCAAAAACCAAGTCCTTTTCCAAGGTAAATTAGATTTCTCCTCACAGCTCTATGTAGACTCTTCCCTTCTAGTCACATTTTCCCTGCAACATTAGTTTCTCAGCACCGCTTACCAAATCTGGAGTAATTTTAAATACAAATGAGGCCTTATTCTGCTTAGGTGTGAAAGTTTTTCAACAATATAGGAACCCATATAGAAAATCTAGTTGGCAACTTCATTGTCACAGCTTTCTGCTACATTATGTCCTTTTACAACTTCTGCTTACCAATAAGGACAGTCCGCTTCCCAGACACTTGCACATCACAGTTTTTATGGATGCATAATACGTAGCTACTCAGTTCAGGCTCATCTGAATTTCCCAGCTTGATGGAGAGGGCAGAAGAAATCGTAAACACATCATCTTGGATCTCTTAACCAGCCTCTGACACAGGCCAGACCCACCTAGTGAATATCCACCAATGAAGCCTGGTTACTGAATAATCTGACTGAAAATGAAGTTTTTGCCAATAGTTAGATGAACTTTGAGTGAATATGGGAACTTTGGTGGTGATATAACTGGAATATTTTGAATATTTATTAACGCTAGCAAACCATTTAAAATAAAAATTTAAAAAAAATCTTGCTAAATTCCGTAATTCAGTAGCATCTTTTACGAAGGAATTCATGAAAGTATTTCTTTTTATCAGTTTTGAGTTTGCCTCCTTTTTATTCTGTTTAAAATTTTCTTGGTTTAGTGTTAAAGGAAAGGGTGAATAGCATTCCTGATCTACCTTCTCTATACCAGTCATTACTTCTAATCCCTTTATTATATTTCTTCTTATTCATTCTACTCTGAAATAAAAAGGCTTAGTCTTTTCAATCTCTTTTTATATTATTCTTGTTCCATAACCCCAATTATTCTTGTTTTCCCTTTCAACACCCTGTTTATTTCTTCCATATCCTTTTGAAGCTACTGTGCCAGTAGAGCTGAATATTTATTCTAGAAAAAAATAATAGATTTTACTTGAAGATATTAGACTATTTATTTTTTTATTCATTGCCAACCTATTCTTTACACAAGCTAATATATTCTGCTCCCTGGTGAATAGCATCCTTCAACGAGTCCACTGTCTCCCAATACTGCCCTTCAAGAAACCATATAAACCAACTTTTTATTGTACTCCAAGCCGATTTTTTTTTTAAAATGATCAAATAATCACAACGAAAGAAGTTAACTAGTGCAAGAAAAAAGCTTGACCAACACTCTTGGCAAACAATTTGTTTTCATGGACTAGAGTTTACATACTGGTACCAAACTCTCATCATAGTCCTACGAATAACTTCAGGGTTTTTTAATCAGCATTTCAAGGATTCTGTGTCAACCATGAATGGACTTTGCTCTTTTAAGTAGGCTGATGTCTAGTTGGTTTGGGGCAGGAGAGAAGACTCTTCAAAAAGAGTTTTCTTTAGAAAACAAAAGAATGATTATTTAAGAATGTTAATCTAATAACATGCTGCACCCCTTACTTCTGCCTGATGGTTTAATTATTAGTAACTCAGTGCAGTTCATTAGGGACCTATTGTGCCGCTGTTGGCAAAACAGAAATGTCACTGCATGTTAAATAATTAAAAGCAGTAAAACAAACATTATCTTTTGAGTCCTGGATTTATAAATTGCTGTTAAGCATGCATCCATTTAATCAATAACTAATTATCTATTTTGGTTTTGTGAATAATGAGTATAAACTCTTTCCTGCCAATCTAATCATGATTTGATGCTTTCCCAAATCTTCTAATAACTACAGATAGTTTATTTTGTTTTGTTTTTACAACAGAGTATAAAAGTGAGCAATGTCTTATGCATCCAACAAGTTCTCCAGCAGTACTAGACTGATTCCCCAAGCTAATCAGTATGTATTTTTCCCTTTTCTGGAGGGTCAAATATTTCTATGGGACCAAATCCTGCACACCTTACTCAGGCAGAAGACCTGTCTGTGACATGTCTTGGTCCTGCAGCACAGGAACTGGTTCAGACCCAACCCCGAGCAAATTACAAACTCGTAAAAAGTTCAGGGAGAAGTAACACTGAAAGGATATTGAATAGTGTTATATTGCTTATGTGAAACACATAATAGCCTTGCTAGGCCAAATCCCCCAAAATTTTGAGAGGATTAACTTCTCATTAACAGTGGAGACCCTGGTGCTAAAGCAACTCTGTGCATTCAGTCCTTGGTTCCTAGAACCCCAATAGTTACACCACCTATCATGTATTTTATCACCAACCATTACCATTATTGAGCCCTGGTACAGCAAAGACTGAAGAAAGGTAGTCTGACTCCGAAAACTTTGTTAATAGGCAGATTCTTTTAGACTGGAATAATCACAGAAGGGATTATTTTGTAACAGAATTCCTCATTCTGATTTTTCATCTTTTTGGTTCTATTGCATTATGGTAGTCTTGTCAAGAAGTTTTGCCAGCCTCAGTCAGAAGCAGACAGAGCGCATAATGAAAAATAAAAGACAGACTGCATCTAACTTTTAAAAATTGTTACTGCTGACATGAAAGAAATGCCAAGTGGAGAATAATGCCTCAGCTGCTGACTTTGTCACAACTTGGGAGAAACTTTCAGAACCATTAAGAGTCACTTCCACATTAGAATTTCAAAACAGCATTGGACATGTGTGGGCTGGATTTTGAAAGGAAGCAAACCATTAAATCATCATCATCAAGTCATCTATATTGCCATATTGGGAACACTCATGTTTTAAAGCCAGAGCTAAAGCACCACCTACCCTTTCCCTTCACAATTGACTTCACTAATTAACCAAAGCAGACAGAGTGCCACCATCCAACAGCTAATGCCAGTGCAGAATAATTATTCAAATCCTGGGAAACAGGATACTTAAATTAGCCTGAGGAGCATCTGCCTTACCTGCTGGGTCTTGTTGTAGCTGTGTACAGGAAGCCCTTATAACTCAACTCCCTTTCAGCAGAGAGCAGGTTAACTGTGATAAGAAAAAGCGGGTCTGATCACAGAGACACAACAGCATAAGCATGGGAAGAAAAAAAAAGCATTTCAGATACTAATATGAGGGCTAGTAAGTGCCTGACCTGACTTGAACAGCTCTCTCCAGAAGAGTTTAGTAGTAGAGAATAATGAAGAAAAAATAGCGGAGTGTGTGATCTATGGAGAAAAGTGCAGTCTCCCTGCACTTATTACTTTAGGGAGAAAGTAATTTAATTCACCAGAGTAACAAAAAATATTTTTTTTTTAAATAATACATTGCAAACTAGTCTTCACAGCTACTTCTACACTTTGTGCTTCTTTGTTCTCCTCTATTAGGTCTCTTACAACCATGATTTTGGAATTTCTGTTTTCTGTCCAGCAGAGCCAAAGTACCTTCCCTTTACCCCAAAGCATAGTTGCATATGACACAAATAGGTAATACACAGCTACAAGCATACCACTCCTGGCCTTAGCTGACTACTGATTACAGCACCTTTTCTTGTACAGTATCTCAGACTAATCAGTTTTGCATTGTCAGTACCTTCAGTCTAGCTTTCAACACAATGGTTTTTACATGTATCACCATTACAGCAAGTGACCGTAGGAATACAAATGTTTCATATCAAAAGGGAAAAAACTCAACTAAAGCTGTCTGGTTTTTGGCAGGGATAGAGTTAATTTTCACAAGAAACTGGGAGGGGACACAGCCAGGACAGAGGACCCAAACTAGCGGAAGGGATACTCAATACCATATGATATCATGCTCAGTACATAAGCGGGGGAGGTGGCTAGGGAGGAGGGATCACTGCTTGCAGATGGGCTGGACATCAAGTGGCATCAGGCAGTGAGCAAACTGCATTGTGTATCACCCGCTTTGTATATTCTTTTGTAAGTATTGTTATTATTTTCCTTTTCCTTTGTTGTCCCAGTAAACTGTCCTTATCTTAACCCACAAGTTTTTCCTCTTTCTTCTGATTCTCCTACCCATCCCACTGGGGGTGGGAGTGAGCGAGCAGCCGCATGGTACTTTTTTGCTGCCTGGGGCTAAACCATGACAAAAGTCTGAACCCAAATGCCAATAGATAAATTTATTTTCTTCAAGAGAAAAGACAGCAAGAAGCCAAAGAAAAACAACAACCTAACAAGTACTAGAGTGCATCAAACTTGAGGTGGTCCTGGTGAAATGTACTTCAGCACTGGCCCTTACACAATCCGTACAGTGCGTAATAATATTATAGGTCCCTAACTGTGGCAAAAAAACCCAAAATAATTTCTTACATCTGGTCTTCAACAGGCAACTAAAACTGACAGATGTCTTTTTTCCATTTTACATAACAGTTCAGTGGATGATAAATGCATCTTCAATCATGTTGTCTTCAAGGCAAAGCTTGCTTTTTGTTTGTTTGTTTCTGTGTAGGCACATGGCACACAGCACAGGCAGCTAAGGCCTCCAAACACTACCAGAAAACAAACTATACAACTGAAAACACAAACAGCAAATGGAAAAGAAGGAACACTACAAGGGCTACAGAATAAGTGGGCTCCCTCCTGCAGGACTCTAAACAAGAATGAACAGTGGCTCACATAGGTGGGAAATGGGCAAAGAGAAAGAAAAAATCAATTGAAATAGTGTGTCACCTCCAAAAACCTCACCAAGTCGTAGTTAAAACTTTAGCAGAGCGCAAATTATGAAAAAAAAAAATTATTCATGTTACATAGGCACTTCATCATTTCTTCAACATCTTGGTCGCTTATGTTCTTCAGGGCTGGTGCAATCTGTGCATATTTGCAATCTGAATGAACTATTTTTAGAAGACCAACAGGACTGCTGTCTGCAGAGTAAACATTAGTTGGGGTCCAAGATGTAAGCCAAAGCAATTTACTCACTGTTCGCTTGACAGAACACCACAATGCCAACAGGAGAATCTTTTCCTCCTATTTTTTGTGGGGGAGCTTCTGGGGTTTTTTTTAGGCAATCTTCTCTTTCACATGCTCCAGGTGATAGTTCATTTCTTCCTTACCCCTTCCACTCCCTAGACTCAACCACAGTCTCCCTAGGTGCACATTATTCCCCACAAACTCCTCTGTCTTTGCTGATCATGCTGGATCCTTGAGCAAATTGGTTCTTTGCTTTTAGTTATTTGCATTTTCAACATGTTTGGTTTGTTGCTGAAATAAGAAAAGAGCAGTGGAGAGAAAAGAATCTGCAAAGAGACAGGAATAAACTTCTCCAAATGAATAAAACCAACTACAGATCCAAATGCATTTTCAGACAAAAGTAATTTCAAAGGAAAGTTAAGGAAGATTAGTATTTGGGGAATTTTATCCATAGATGTGTGTGTAAGTATGTGCATATTTATACATACGCATGTATTACTAAGGCTAGAAAACTCAAAGTATAAAACAACATTTTAAATTCTTTCAAGTTTAAAAAGTGAAAAATGCACTGCTCAGGTACCTAAGAAACCTTAGTTTACCCTATCACCTTACCAAAAAGCAATGATGTAAATTCGAAAAGCACCTCATAGACACACAATTAAAGACTAAATTAGAGTAATTGTTAAAAACATGTTTTCATTTCCCTGATATTGATAATAAGGTAGCCCTACAGTTATAAATTAACCAAGAAAACATAATCTACGGTCAAAAACTGTGGTAACTTTAGACTACAGATTCTTCATCCTTCCTGAAAAACCATGGCAAGTATTCTCTGAGAATGGCAGACCACCAACCCATATGGATTCTGGCCAGGTGTCACCAGGTGGTGTTGTTAATCAGCCTTCTGACTTCTGTTTTCTTAAAAATCAAAAACACAAATGAGATTTTTGCCTAGAAAAAATGCTTTCATCCTTAGTCTATCTCATAAGCTCTGAATACACAGATCTGCCAAAAGAGGGGGAAGGTCAGGTCTGCTAGATTGATTCCTGAGACAGAGCAGCTTCCTCCCCAGTGAGGTTTAAGTCTTAGAGAAGAGGTGTTATCCTTATGACTACCCCTGGTGCTGGACAGTATAAACACAAGTATAAACACAATAAGTTTTCTTTGCAATATAAACATAATTGTGATGTTGGGATATATATTTTTTTTTCCTTCTCCAATTCATGTCAATCTCTAATTCTAGAAACTACCAGAGGGGTTACGTTATTGTTGGCAGCAAGACAGTACTGTTGAAAGAACAGCAATTCTTCTCTTTTTTTTTTTTTTTAAATGAGTTTGACTTCATTATAGCACTAAGGAGACATAATGCTGATTAGAAAACAGAAAGGAAGAAATGGCATGTATCTCAAGCTGTTGTTGCAATTAATGGCCCAAATTACTAAGCAGTAGTCATATTTTACCATTTATGTCCCTCTCAGTTTTTTCTCTTTTATCCAATCTATGCTTGTTGTGGCCAAAAAAAAAAAAGAAGGGTTATTAGCTTTGCAAACAGTCTTGTATAGGGGAAGTTAAAAACCGCTGGCCAGAATCTCTTTGGAGCACAGTGTCTCTCTGCATATTGTTTGTACCACAGTATTACAAAGTAGTAGGAGTAGCAGATCTCAAGAACTAAACAGAAAAACTTTTTACAGCACAAAAAGCAAACATCGGAAGGAGGTGGAACATGGTGGTATTTGTGTTATACACAAACTCCAAGCACAGCATAAGTACATATATTCAAACTGTGAATGAACCCCAGTAAAGGGTAAGAAGAAACCAACTGACCTGAATAACTTTTACTGAAAAAAATAAATGAAATCTGTCTTTCACCCTATCTTTTTTTGTATGGACAATGGCTCTATATTACAATCCATATTTGCACAAACTTGGAATTTAGAAGTAAAGGTGCAAATGAATATTTTTATCAAATATTTTTTCACCTTTTAAAACCAATATTCCATTGGCTTGTGTTCGTGTTCCATAAACAGAGGCAGCTCTGTATAGGCAACTGCCCAAAGAGGTTGACTGCTAAGGACAGTCGCACAACCCTTGCTTTATTATTTTTCTGCCTATGCCATCGCTTTGGAAAACGAGAGAGATTTGCTGGTACTGTCCGCAAAGGAAGGCTGAAGGCAAGTGGGTCAGCATTGAAAATCTGCAGACAATGCATGAATTTACTGAAGACAGAAAATGCAAAGACATTTGTCATTTTTTACTGACCCAAAATAGAAGCTATTTACCCACTAATCAAGGGACTACAGGTATTTTTTTGATATTCTGCTGGATTCACAAAAGAAACTTCTTATATGAATTGGGTTTTCTTAGCCACAACATTCTACAACTGCTGTAATTATTTTAATACTTATGATAAACTGGATCCTAATTTCTTTTGCAGTTACTTATTACTGGAATTACATTCTTTCAAAATTAGATTCTTGATAACTCCTGTTAAAGTTTTCCTTTAGGATACTTCTATACCCACTCTTACTCAAGTATTTCACTTCCAACATTCACTCAATGGAAACTGCTCTTCCTCTTTATTCAATGACATCATTATATAGGTACAATATCCACAGCTATATTTCCTAAATATACACAGTTTTAAAAGTTTCTTGTGGTATCTGGGATAGAGAAGACAGCTCTGAACAATAAGGAGTTCTCATGAAATTAAGAAGTTATTTTTATTAGTGTACAGTCATATCTCCTTAAGCATTTTACAAAAACCACCAACAGTGGTTAGAGCTTTTTTGCCTTCGGTCCCCAGTCAGGGCTTCAGTAAAATCATAGTTAAGATACAGATAACAATAAATCAAAAGATTTAAGAGCAACGTTCATCTCACTGAATATCTCTTCTAGGATGTGCAATGTAAGCTATTAATATATTTAAGCAGTGAACAACATCATAAATGGATGCAAGTAAAGCAGCATGTGCACAGAAAAATAAAAGTCTGCAAGGTTATGCTAGGCATAAGACTACATTAAAACTACTTCAACATTTAGGTTTTATTCTGTGCCAGAAATTCTGGCACTAGTCTGTAGCTTCTCTATTTTAAACATCTAGGCATAAGTATTCAACCATTTGAGAGGCAAAGTAGAATATGCAACTCCAATTAACACTAATGGGAGCTGTATGTTTATTCAGCTACAGATGCTACTAAAAATGTAGTTCTTGGCCCATAGCTTTAAAGTAAGAAAAAAAAAACAAAAACGCACATTCTGAAGTGTAAAGGGAAAAAGGTTCACGTTTCAAATATTTTCACAGAGTGCAAAAAAAGAATATTATAGTGCAGTTGTTATAGGCAGCATAAACCGCTACATAAAGGCAAATCAGGCCTGCAGTAAAAGATCTGAACACCAAATAATCATTGATGTGTCAAGTCTCTTACACTGATATATAAAACGAATCAAGGCATTTGCATGGATAGAATATAGTGGACATAACTCACAGCTAAAGCTTGAAACTTGTGACTAGCAATTATTTCAAAAAGTTTCTCACTGCTCTGCATCATCTAAAGCAACAGTATCATTCTAAAGAGAGAATGTGAAACCATCTGTGTTTGTTAATATGGCCTTAAGTGTTAAATTTGTGTTGCTGTCTTGAGCTATGTCAAGAGCGTTTAAATAAAAGCTGTGACTTGCTAAATCCTGTCCCTAGCTAATTAAAACCATGAGTTTGAAGTATGTTGCTTAATACATTGCCTTTACCCACTGTTCACTGTTGATACACTTACTAAAGAATTGCACAATACAGGACACATATTCAGGGCTGCAAGTGCAACAGAAAAAGAAATGAAAATGTGAATTTGAGAGAATTCTTAGAATACAAAAAAATTTAAAATTTACTGCTGTGATTAAAGGCAGGAGGGGCTTCACAAAAATGCAGAAAATTCCTTGGTTCATAGAGAAATATATTTTTAATGGATAACACAAATATAAATCAGACAAATGCAGGTTATTATCTGAGGCAGAGGTTTTATAAGAAACTGTTTTCAGTGTCAGAAGATCAACAAAAGACAACATTTAGAATTAAGAAAATATTGTAAACTCTATTCAAGTAAGAATTCAGAGCACTTAATAAGGCACACAGCAGTTTAGTATGGCAGATCTTTTCTTTTAATTAGGATTTGAGATAATCCAGAAGCAGTGCTATGGCTGTGTGCTCCCTTCCATTTTAGGCAGACACATTGTCACTCAGCTGTTTTAGTTATGGGTTGGTTGCATTGAGAACTGTTTTTCTTACAGTCAGGAAAATGTTTTCCTGAAGTCAAATACATTCAAAAGGAGCTGATAACTGTTAGTGCCAGCAATGCAATATACTATCAGTAGAGGGGATCCTGCATATAAAGCTCACATCTGAGAAACTTCCGACCATTGATTAAGTTTAGATCTGGAGCCAAACTTCATCATTCTAGTTCCTCCCTGTCCGTCAGTCCACCTTCTTATGCAGGTGTAGCAAATTACTGCTGCAAAAGCATTATCTATCAGTTATTGAATAATGGCTAATGATTGTGCATCAGAGTAAAGCTAAGTCAAAAGGGATAAAAACCATATTCTGTTGGACTACACAGCTCTTTGACAGTAAGCACATATAACATGCAGATATACTGTGCAGAAGGGAAAGAAATATATTGGGTTACACCCATGTGAGCCAGGAACTTCTTAATGTTAAAATTCTTCACCTTCCCAGAGGCAACAAATTCTTGGCTCATCCAAAATATCTGAGACAATTATCAGTCAGAATCCATGTCCCTGAAGCTTTTTCTTTAGCAAGAAGCAGCTTGTGCAACCAAGCGGCATTCTACTTCTGTACCAAATACTAGTAATAAAAGTAATACTTCACATCTTAGCAAAAATGTGGTAGTGCGATAACTTACTAATGGTTCTAACAGGGCTAGTGGAATGAGACCTGTCTCTCCTTGGATTGCCTGTGTGAACACTAGCAATGTCCTTAAAATTTCTTCCTCTCTTCTTTTCTATGTTGCATTAGTTATTTGTAATTGCAAACTTTTAAAGTCAAGGATAAGTTTGTATTTTGAAGATAGCGTAAGTGTGCCAGGAAGGACCTAACCATAGGCTCAGCCATAAAATAAATGAGTAGCAAATGGCATTTGAGAGTAATTGAGCAGTGAAAAAAGAATAGTACTCTCCTGTGTCCTTATGGTTAAAAGAATATTTCTCCATCCTAAAGAGGACATCAGGAAGCTCACCATTTTCACTGAATGGATACAGGGATTGCAGGGACATAAACTTCATTGCCAGTCATCCTTAAAAAAAAACCCCACACTGTAAATGGGGACCAGCCATCCACCAGTACACTGACACAAAGACCACTGTGTCTCCTTCACAAGAAAGAATGTATAGGCAAGGAGAAAATCTGTCTGAACATGTGTAAGATGGAGAAAAGTGACAACATAGGAGAGACTCCAGATGTCCCAGTCCAAGTTTCCTCTGAGACCTTATCTCAGGACATTTTCCGTTTGCAGTATTGTTTTCTACCGTCTCATCAAGCACCCAGGATAAGCATACAGGAACTGAGATATTCCAGGAGAGGGGGTGAGGGGAGGAAGGGAAGATTTTTGTAAACTTAGTAAAATTCTTGTTTACGTAACACTTAAATTCACTCTGAATTTAATGGAATTACTTCAGCTTCACAGTTGTGTGATCAAGAATAAGATATGAACTGTAGTTCAGTCTATATTTCTGAGCTTGCTCTCAGCCTGAAATCCCCATACATCAGTGCAATATGCAGAGGCTTTAATGCAAAACCTGTCCTTATCTTTTTCAATACAGTACCATGTCTATTATATTCTACAACTTCATTAGCATGAATAAATTCAATCAATATTTCAGCAAAGAATGAAAGCCAATTGTGCTTTTTATTCATGACCTCTTAAGGAACTTGGTGCTGTACCAATGACAGCCTCACACAGCTTTAGTAAGTGGCGTCTAAAGTAATTATTTGCAGACAAACTGGACAATTTTATATAATTTTTAATGAGGCAATTCCTTGAGCTGGAAAGCCATTTAAGAGTCAAAGAATGATCACGGCAACTTCTATACGTACTGTGTTTCTTAAGCCAAACTCAGCAGTGGTGTGCGTGTCTACACATCCACTAACACTAGTGGAATTACATCTCCTTGCAAAAGGGTTAAATCAGAGCTCCTGTAGCTACGATAAGTCAAACATTTCTAAAGTCGGATTGTTCATAAGGGAAAGAACACAGCCCTTTACTAAGACATAGATCTTCCATAGTTTATTTATCATTAACAGAAAGTGCTTTATAGCACTGCACAAAGGTTGCCATAAAACAACGTTTTAAGGCGCTCTCGACCATATTTCAGCAATAAATGTCCTATAGACATAGGAAGGAAAACTACCAAGGTTCAATATTATCATCTTTATTACAGATGACCTCACTATTGTGTTCTCTATAAAGAAAAAATATTAAACCATTAACATAGTCTGAATCCTAAATTAATATAGGTTTACTATTCATATCTAGATCTAAATGGCCTTACTTGCAGTGTAATTATTTTTCTACGAAAATTTTGTTGACAGCCCCATTAACGGTGATCATACCAGAATAAATGTTACCTCTTCTACTAAAAATGCGACTTCTGTGGCAGAGTGTGCCATATATTAGTACACATCCATCAGCAATTCAGTTTCAGTGAAGTTTTATAATGAATGACATATTAAAAACCAAGGCACAAATTAAAGAAAATTCAGTCATTTCACTATGTGTCACAAAGCTTAAACAGCTGAAGCAACTATAATGTTTAATCCAGATATTTCTATTGCCCTTATACACTACTTCTCACTAGTCCTATTTGACAGTATGGTTTCATAATATAAAGATATTATTACAAGCTGTATTATTGCAGCTCATAAAGATTCTTATAAAAATCCAAAGGAGACAGTAGGAAAAGAAAACATTACTTATTGTTTGGTTATTTTTTAAAATAAGATGCATGTGTTTGATGCCAAAATATGTTTCTGTTTAACTTACAGCTCTATATATTCTAAATATAAAAAAAAACCCCAAAATAATTTCTAATGCCTTGTGTCAGATTATGGCAATAGCAACTGTTCTCACTTTTGAGCCTATTCTACTGCACTATCCTACTGGATCTTCACAAAATTTGTCTGACTTACTAAAATGTTCTCAGATAAACAACACAATTTATGAAGATGGTCAGTTTTACCTGAACACAGCAGATTTAAATCATTAAACTGACATTCTTACATTGAAAATAATTCTGTCTGCAAAAGTTGTATTTCACTACAAAGCAGTGTTGCTCTGAAAAGGGCTTCCCATCATACAGTGCTTTAGAAAGGACTTTCTCACATTTTCTCTGGAAAGTACATTTTGTCCTGCATAAATAATAATGATTGCAGCAGATTAGGGGTGGGTGGCAGCAGCTGCAATTAAAAAAAAAAAAAAAAAAAAAAAAAAAAAAAAAAAAAAAATCCCTTTCTAATTTAAATTTTTTTATATTTTTTTTTTTTTTTTTTTTTTTGTCCTCTGGAAGGTACACACATAACTTTTAGTTTTAACTACAAAGTACTGCTGAATAGGGCACATGACTACAAATCACTGTATGGTTGCAACCAAAACAGAACTGTGAACACTGTTCTGCAATAGCAACACATCTCTGTTAATCTTGGCAATAAGCTTCCTGGAATGTGCCTAAAAACCAGAATCTCTCTGGGTCTTACTGCTGTAATAGGCCCCAGATTATTCTCTCCTTTTTGGCTGTTACTGTTTCTCAAATGGATAACACAGAAATCACTTACAGAAAGTTACATTCTTGGGTTTTAAGCATGAAAGAGGGCCTAGAGAGGTATGCAAGATATGGCGACAGTGTATTCCTATTATTCACCTTGATATAGCTTTTGTACATTGTGCTCATCATAGTTCAATACTACCTGACAAAAGTAATGCTAGTTTTCATCTACCACTAGCTTGTGATGTTAAATAAGAAGCTGTGTGTGTGAACGTGCTTTTAAGCACTACAGTGCACCAAAGAATGAGCTGTTTTCAGCTAACATTGAGCCACTAATGATTTTAATGAGAGTGCCTTCTGGATTCATATTTTTTTCATAAAATACATCACACTAAAACAAAATCAATGAGAAACATTAATTAGGGTCTTTTTAGACGCCTTCTGTGGTGTTGTTTTCCTTTTGAGAAGCACCAGATGAAGAATGCTGTGCTTTATTTAAGCTAAGTTGTTTGACATTTAGATGAGAGAAAAAAGAGAAAAATACTAACAAACACAGGAACAATTTTTGACAGCTCTTTGTCATGCAAGAGAGAAAAAAGGGGACCGACTGTGAGATACTACTTTGAAGCCCTGGAAATTTGTAATGAAAAATTTAAGATACAAGAGAGGAAGAAAGATGAGCTATTCATTTGGTTCTGCATATATTAACACTTGTAATTCAAACTAAAGGTTTGCTATGTGTTTTCATAATTTTGACTCTAATAAATATCTTGGAGAATTGCTTTGATATTCTAAGATCATGTGCGTAGCTTGCATCCATTAAGAAAAATGGGGAACAATCATCATCAGCCCTCTTGGCACTAATGAGAAGGTCATTGCTCTTTAATTATCACAGACATGAAACTGAAATATTTCAAAGGGTTTGTGGAATACAGTGGCTATGGGCAAAGCTGTGTATCTGTTTATAAGTCTGTCTGTCACAGAGCAAATCAAGTAGAACGTGCAGCTTCCATTCTGTAGCCTCTCTGCTTTTGTGTATATTTAATTTTCAAGTTTGTATCACTGTTTCTTGCACATTGGATTAATCTGGGAAATTTAGACCAGCTATTAGCAGGGGCCGAGTAGGAGGGAGGAGGGCAGGGAGAGGAGGAGAAAAAGGGGTAGAGATGTGAGAATAGTAAAATGTTCCTCATCAGGAGGTATTGTGAAATAAGTACTAGTGTGTTGTGTGACCTTATTTCCCACAGTAGGGGTGTTATGAAGAAATAGAAACGATGAGGTGTTGCAGGAAAATATTAGCAAATTAAAAATTTGTGTTTGGCATTGGTTGTGATCTCACTCATATTTCCATCCTTGCAAAGGAAGTGACTACAAGAGGAACAGATACAGTTGAAGCAACAGATACATCTGAAGCAAAGCAGGGGGTGGAATCAAAAGTAAAAGTAAGTGTTTTCCTTTTGGTTCTGAATTCCCCAAAACAATTTTCCTCCTATTCTGGTACAGAACTAAAATAAATCATTGCCCTTACACCTGATATGTTTACATTAAACTTCTTATTTTGGCCCAATAGTAAAATTTGGAATTACTTCAGAATTAAATAGAGTATTTCTACTTCAGTAATAGACAAGCACCCTTTCTTTCATGCATGTGTCTTTCATGCAAGCGAGAGACTGAAGACTAGAAAGACAAATCTCCTCTTTCTCTGAAGGAGAGTGACAGGAAAGTGGAAGATCCACCTTTTGCAGACTATTTCTATTTTGCCTTGTACAGTTTGGAGTACTACTACTGAACAGCTAACTTCCCTCTTTTTGCTCAATTTTTACCTTTGGGAGCAGTCACATTCCCAAAGACAGGGTAGGAGTGTTAAAAAAAAAAAAAAGGAAGAAAAAAAAAGAAGAGATAGCATTCAAAATGCCAGTAATCAAGTCTTGTTCTCCTCTGGATGTTTTGTCCTAATGGGAAGTTAAGGCAAATATGCAAAATTAGCTTCTAAATTGTTCTGGTTTCAGCTGAGAAAGAGTTAATTTTCTTCATAGTAGCCAGTACGGGGCTGTGTTTTGGATTTGTGCTGGAAGCAGCATTGATAGTGGAGAGATGTTTTTGCTGTTGTTGGGCGATGCTTACACAGAGCCAAGAACTTTGCTGCTTCTCGCACCACCCCACCGACAGGATGGTTGGGGATGCGCGGGGAGTTGGGAGGGGACAGACAGGACACCTGACCCAAACTGACCAAAGGGACATTCCATACCATATGGCGTCATGCTCGGTTTATAAGGGCCTTGGGGGGAAGAAGAAGGGGGGCCAGCGACGTTCAGAGTGATGGTGTTTGTCTTCCCAAGTACCCATTAAGCGTGACAGAGCCCTGCTGTCCTGGGGATGGCTGAACCCCTGCCTGCCATGGGGAGTGGGGAATTAATTCCTTGTTTTGCTTTGCTTGTGCATGTGGCTTTTGCTTCACTTATTAAACTCTTGTATCTGAACCCACGAGTTTTCTCACTTTCACTCTTCCGATTCTCTCCCGCTTTTCCGATGAGGGGGACTGACCGGGTGTCTCCGTGGTGCCCAGCCAACGGCTGCAGTAAAACCGCGACATAAATCTAAAATTTTACATCTAAAAGATCTCTAAATTTTCCTTACTGAAATCTGATGTTAACAGTTCAACAGAGTAATACAACAGCAAATCTTTAAGACAGATGAAAAGTTTACCTTCCTGCAATGACCCTCATCTTCCAACCTTAATGATTCTATTCTATTCTATCTTGAAAACCAGTTTAGGTGGAATTACATTAGGTGAGGAGGGAGTGATTTTCCAAATTGTTTTCCATAGAGATTCCAACTAAATCTCTTCACAGAGTTTGGCCTTTCTGTGGAAATAAGAATTCCCTTTCCTCTCCATGCCAGATGGCAGGCCAGAAAAACTTCTGGGGACTTTCCATGAAACTCCAAGAGCAAAAAACACCACCCTATTTTTTTCAGTCTTTTATAATATTTTACATGCAAAAAGGCAGAGAGAATCTTAAGTCCAAAAGGACCATAGGTAAAATCAGTGTAGAGTAGTATCTGCACAAATCTTGTCCATTTAACTGGTAATGCAAACGAAAAACACTGGACACTGTAGATGCCCTGAAACGAAGCAAAATGTTCTAGTCCCCAAAGGCAGCAAGTATCCAACTAAGTGATTCTGATTTAAAAAAAACAAACAACCTAATGTAAATGTTTTCATAGGGGTTTTCCCTTGAGATCTATATAGATAACACTGTACAAAAAGATCAGATTGCTTTTTTTTTTCCAGAGAAAGAATTGAGTAATCATTTCCAGGGTGACTAAAGTGACTGACTTGACATGATCAAAGCAGAAGCATAGCCTATGTCTGAACTGAGATACACATCCCAACACCCAGACTGAGAAACATTTTCTGACCTTTCTCCTCTCCACTCTGCCAAGAATCTGCTTTCCACAGTAAAGAATTTGTTGCATGACCCAGATGGGGAACACAGCGCACCTGCCACAGTAGTGCAGATGCAGTCAAGGCTACCCTCTGAACTAGACTGAAAGGTGCTACCCATTCATTGCACCAAAAGAATAAAGTTAAACAGAAGCCATGTTGACTGTGCCAACTCACCCCCAGAGCTGGACACCAGCTAATCCAGTGCTTGCAGTGATACCGTCAATAAGCTGGAGAGCTGTCAGTGCTTTCTCTCTTCCCCATTACTATCAAACCCTGAGTTCAATGTGAGAGGAGCACCAAATCTCTGGTATCTCCTCTGAAAGTGTGTATCGCTATCTAGTGCTCTCATGACTGGTGTTTATGAACTCTGTTCATTCTCCTCTGCTCCTGTTACTGGATCATTTTAAAAAGAACTTTTCAGGAAAGGAAAAAACCCAACATTTAGTCAGTGGGTAAAATCTTCAAGCGTTATGTCAGAAGAGAGTTCGACCTGTATATGTAGGGATGTTGCCTGTGAGGGGGACTCAAAGGAGACCATTTGCTAATGACGATCTTGCTTATAAAGAAAGAGGGACATTGGTTGGTTTTCAGAAGCTGATACTCCTTGGTAATATTGTGTCCAGAATTCCACACGAGAAAATATCTACTGTAAAACTAGATGGACAGAAACACTGTATAAAATGCCTGTAGTGGTTCTCTTTCCTGTATGCACAGGGAAGATGGGCAGGAGGCTGGAAGTTTTCTTGTAGATGTAGAAAAGTAGTAGAAAAAGAAAAAAGTTATTTTCTAAAATTATGAAGAAATTAAAAATCAAATCATTTAGCTCTTGTAATCCTTGGGCGCTCTCTCTTTTGCACAAGCTTAAGGAGAATGGCACTATGAAGGTTCTAGCTACTATCACGAAACAAGTAAATGAGAAGTGAAGAAAGTAAATGCTCATACCTGAAGAGAGACAATTTTTGTCTGTAAATCAAGCAGCACAAAAAGCACCAGGGAACAAGTTTCCTGTTTCAAAGTATTGTTCTACTGGAAATATTTAACATGTTCTCATTTACAGTATTTTCTATCCTAAAACCACAAAAACAAGTTCTTCTCAGTATTGCATTCCTTTTCTATATTTGCCCTTAACTTTACACAGCTCAATATCCAGAAATATAAATTACTTTCTATTTATGTAGCTATTTTATCCAAATAATTCTTAAATATACTGCCCTTTTTCTTTATTTTGACTACCTTTGCTTTGTATCTTTGGCATCTTTAATCCTTTTGCAGTATTTTTTTTCTTCTTGATTATTAAGATATAAAGTAAATTGAATTAGTCCTAAAAATTATCCTCATGGCCCTTGATTTTTCTCCACCTCCTCATACCTAGAGCTGACTTAACTTTTTCCTTTTTGCCTTTGGTATCAAAGCACTTAAAAAAAAAATATCAGTTCATGTAGCAGACCCCTACACAGTACTTACAAAACGTGCGTGCAATCAGAAGAACCCTTTGTACAGCATTGTATCAAAAGATTCTGAAAGGAAATGAAAATAGAAGAATGCTCACAACATTACAGGACAAAACATTATAAAGTAATTTTTACCAGAGCAAGTTGCACGAGCTTTTGACAGCCAGTGGTGGGGTGGGGAAAAAAAAGCAAGCTATTATTTTAATCTCTGTAACAATGGACATGCCACACAACGGACAAATAACATAGCTTGCTACTCAAATTTTCTATTGCCTCAAAGCACTTCCTTCATTCCTGTTCTTCACCCCCGCATCACATACAACCCATACAACCAGCATCTACCATTGAAAACGAATACTCTGCCTTCTAAACACTTACTTTTCTTTGTGGACTCCCCATTTCATTGTGATTAACAGCAGAGAGGATAAAAAATTGCCACTAATGGAACTGAAAGGTGGTTGCTCAGTTCATCTCTATTGCTCCCACAAGAAACAAGTATTTTGGTAGACAACCATGGAAGGCACAGTATGCCTCCAGAACTGAGCTAGCAGAGGAAGAAAACAGCTAGATAAAACTCACAGGTACAGAGAGACTAAAACTACCTGGAGGTAAGCAGAAGTGCACAGAAAAGGTACCATTTGCAGCAGTTGCAGGGCTCTACTTAAGTGCATCTGAAAATCCAAGCCATGAGATCTAATCTACCTTCTGGGAATAGCTTTACATGTTGAAGGCAAAGGTTGTTCTAGAGTTACCCACTCTCAGGATTAACTAGTGTCTGAAGTAGACAAACATACTAGTTAAAGAAATTAAGCTCTTAGTCCATTAACATTATGAAAGTAACTACACATACTTATTTAGAAATAGAAACACTGTGAAAGCTCATGAAAATAAGACTGTTCAAGCTGAAAGGCAATGGAAAACCTGAGCATGAGGCAATGAGTTCCTAGACCAACAGGGGCCTAAGGGGCCAAACCCTCCACCTAATAATTTCATGCTATTGGCTTCAATAGAGCCATATCCAATAATGACAAGTGATACTCCTGGTGCGGTTGTTTTTATGTTGTGTTAATACAGTGTTAAGCCAGTTGTTTAAAACTGCTTTGCAGTAATTAAGTAATGGCAGTTACTGTTGCATGTGTTTATTAGTAAAAAATAGTAAAGAACTGCTGCTGTTCTGTTCTTTATACGAGGCCTTAGGGACTCTAGCTTTTGTACTCCCCAAAGTGCCCTCTCATTACTGAACTAAACTTGCCAATAAAATACCACAGGGGATAAAGGTTTGGGGTTTTTTTCAGCAGGGATGGGAGTTCAGCTTAACCTGAACATCACCAGAACGGCAGCTGCTGATTTCTTGGAATAGGAGAGGTTAAGCCATGCAGGGAATGCTTTCTGCGCTGTTCTCTCTCTTTCACACTGCAGCATCACCATGACACAAGAGGTGTATTGATGGATGCTGCAGTTTTCTTCCTGTTTTGTTTCTCTTCAGGAATAGTAAACAGAACTGAAGTCAGCAGTAATTGTTTAAATAAAATGTAGAAATTTGTAACACAAAAAGCATGAAGCTTTTTAAAGGCAACACAAGTATTACAAACCTGATCACAAAACCAAAAGCCAAATCCACTACATTCCTGTATTTGTTAGAAAAGACAAAACAGGCCGGATTTTCCATTGTCATGTACCTTATATAGTCCTAAACAGGAGTGTGGGATGAGCATTACATAAAAGCTTTACGTTCATCGTCCTGACACTTGTTCACTAGACAGAAAAAATACAGAGAAACTCCTTGAAACCCCAGGTTGAATGAAATGATTGTGTTCAAAGCATACCTTAAGAAGACTGCATCAGAAAAAAACCCAACTTATGACCCACAAAGGATAACTGTGTAGATTGCCATGAAACATTCAAGGATTTAAAGATCAAGTGACTCCACTTTTCACTTAAGAGAGGAAGTTCACTCCTTTTATTTGCTGACTTCTTCCAACTACTAAGCAATAAATGGTGAACTTCTATCCCAGCTAGGTACCCCACAACTAAGATAACATGATCGCTACAACCACCCCATGTCAAAGCAGTATTTCTTACTTTTACATTTATATTCCACATCATATTCTGGTTTTCATTTAAATGTTTTCCATTCACGCCAGTTTTGATGCGTCTTGCCATAGGAAGAACTTTAGTAAGTTCTGAATAGAAGTCTGGCAAAGATGAGGTGTGCCTAAAGGTAGCATTTTTAACAAGCTGCATAACATGCAATAGTTACAAGGCAGTAAGATAAGATTTCTCTGGCCAAGACTACCTTTTAGTAAATCACTGTCCCATATCATCACAGCTCCAGTATTTTAAAGACAATTTTGTCATAATTTTTAGTTCAAATGCTGTGCATGTCTGACTTTAAAAATTCAGGAGGCAATAGTCTTGAAAAGTCTTGTTAAACTGTTTTCTTTCTCCTTGACTCCTTAGTTGAAGTATATTTTTAATTATGCATCATTGCCCACACATAAATTCATTTATGTATATTAATTTTTGCTCCACTTAACAGAGTGGTCACTTAATTAAATGTCTTCAGTTGTTTTAATGAAAAGAAAAAAAAAACTACAGCTTTAACAGAATGTTGTAACACTATACATTTAAACATACTATTTGTTGCCTTTATTTCAGTCCATTTGTAACACTGATACTAGGACATTTGTGGAACCGATATTAAAAAGTAATATAGTTTTCTAAAGCCCCTAGACTGTTTAGCAGATTTTTAAATTGAAATCAAAATTATACAGATTTTTCATTCTGATAATTTTACCAATTCACTAATTCTTTAATCTTTACAGGTCATTGAACAGCTTCACATTAATGAGATGTAGTTAAGAACAAATTTTACAGTTTTTCTTTTTTCTCCTTTTTTTTGAAAAATGTTGCATATCATTTGCAAATTAGAAAGAACTTGTTCCATTTATGGTACATTTATTTAAAATAATCGAATGCATGAGAGCCAGCTGAACACTGTGTGCAATGACGCTTTAAAACAAATTACCATTTATTTATAAGGAAGAAATAGACTTTTAAGCAGCATACAGACTGCATTTCATTATTAATGGTGTTCTCCATGCAAAACTGATTTCTTTCAATAAGATACAGAAACAAGAAAAAACTCAAAGAAAAAACAGGAAGAAAGCCTATCTTGGGGATGTGCATATTTTGCATATTAGAAATTTGTAAAACAAAACCAAAAACTGATGGCACCTGAGGTGCACATATCAGGAATTTCAGTGGCAACTTCTTTGCAGCTGCAAGACAGTCTCAAACTACATAGCGAATACTGTATTTTCAAAGTCGTCAAATTGCTCAACACTGGCATGTAAAAACTTCACTTTATTCCAGTATGCACAATGTATTCAAGCAACACTTCCAACATCAGATGCCTGGAAGAATCAATATTTCAAAATTATTATAGACTGTAATGTCATGCTGTGGAAACAGTGAAAGGTAATTACTTTGGCTCAAGTATGTTAAATTACTATTATTCTATTCCACATTGAATAGAGTGTTTATTTTTCTAAACAGCAAGTTAACCACCTACGGTTTCTGGGACAAGGTTTGGTGTGTAGATGCACGTGCACATCACCCATGAAAGTCAGCACATGTCCCTGGCCCAGAGGTCCGTTGTTATTCAATCAAGAAAAATTAACTTGCTGAAGATTGAAGTTACATGTCTTAGTTAAATATTTTAACCACTGTTCAGCAATTGTCTAGGCTTATTTGTAGAAGTCTGCAAACTGTGCAATTGACTCCCCCCGGAAGTGAAATGAAAAGCATTTTATGCTCTTCATATACAGCAATTTTATTACAGAAGAGTCAGGAGCAAAGATATTTTGGGGAGTAGGTGGTAAGATATTTTTTCTTTAAAAAAAAAAAATTGTGGAAAACTGTGAATCCACAAGTATGTGTCTACTATAATCTCAGTGTGCTCATTGCCTTGCACTTTAGCTCACTCTGTCATATTTCATTAGCTGGAATCTGACCTGTAGCTTCATAGCTCGATATCAAGTGGTGCCACACATTTCTTGGTCAATTTTAACAGAGGTACAGACAGAAACATAAGCAAATTTTCTTTTAAGTCAGTGTTTGGAAAGGCTCAGAAAATACTTTAGGTTCAAAGACATATGAACTGTTTGGCAATAATGACAATGCACCTAAAAATTCCAGAAAACAGTATAGAGGGATGACATACATAAAGCCCAGAACGACTGTTGCTAATTAGATTGCTGTTAACAGGCAGCAACATCGATGCTTGACTGCAAAATCGTAACTGGCCAGTGATCTGACAACAATTCCAAATTACTCATTAGTGATCTTCACTTCAAGAGGTGTTTTGTAAAAACCTGAATTCCCCCTTCTCTCACTGAAACAGATATTTGCATGATTCCTGAAATACTAAAATTTAAGTTTCTCTGTAGCTGCCAGCTATTGTCACTGATGAGATTTGAAGGGGTTTTTTTTTCTTCTAATAAGCTTCCTTTCAAAATTCCTTAGCAAAGAAAAACATAAGGTTACAGATCCTGGGGCCTGTTTCCAGCACTGCAATCAGCTCCTCTGATGACCTTGCTTTCCAGCTATTCTGATTTTTGACTCTTACAGCCTTGGGGAGCGACAAGGTCTCTGCATAAGTTCTACTTATTCATTTTAACGCTGCCTTCCCACAGTGAAGGGTCACCGAGATGTGGTAGCTTCTCTGATCCTTCGTTACCTCCCTTATTTCTCACTGCCTTACTACCAAATGGAGAGAGAACAAGGTGCACGGAGTACATCAACTTGAATTTAAATAACTTGTGTAGCAGTACTTTTAAATCACGGTTTGTCTTGCGATGCTCAAGTCATAAGAGTTACAATTTGTATAGACACGACAAATTATTATATCTCTAGCACCTAAGTAATATAAGTTTTCACAGCAGTAGCTTTTGTCCTCCAGGCTTTAAATATAACACTCATGAAACAAACAAACAAAAAAAAAATAAAAAATTTCAAGCCTGATTCTAATATGGATGGATGGACAATGCCTATCTATGCCTCTCCTATTAAGGGAAAAACAATAACACTCACTGCACATCTAAGCATAAAGATTTATTTGGAAATTGAGAGAATTATAGTACAAAAATTAGAAAGATGCTTAACGTAACCCACCAGCAAGTTCTATGAACAATCAAGAATATACAGGAAAACTGTTTCCTTCAGTTAAAGAACCCTGTTTCCTAAGATTATTTTCCAGCTAGGGTTGTCTGTGTTGAAACATCTAGATTGCTTTCTAAACCTGCAAGTTCTCTGTATAGAGCTGCGGTACACCATGCCTCCCAAAAACTCATAAAGTGTGGTTTCCCTAAACACCTTCTTGTCCTCTACTGAAAACAATGATGTCCAGCTGTTTGGTGATCATAGCCTTGGCATTTCTGACTTCATTCTGGAATAGAATTTGGACTACTCATAACCCCAGCACATTATCACAGTCCTGATGCTGGTCACCAGAGCTATGCTTCCATTGATTCAATCTTCACGTGGCCTACAGCCCCAGGCTGGTCCTTCCAGTGAGGAACAAACCTGCAGAGTCCCCAAGGGAAAGTCCAGGCTCCCAGAGCTGCTGAGACAAATCTTTCTGTTCACCACAGTCATCACAGGAAAAGTAGTGTGCTGTAACTAATAAAATGTCTGTGAAGCCATCTCTAAAAAAATAGGCAGAATAGCACTACAAATATACTGAGATGCCAAGGCAATAGTAAAAACAGCAACAGGCTCATGTAGGCTTTATTTTGACAAGAAAACACAGACTACAGGTTTCTCTCTGTTACAAGGTAACATTTATGAAGAAATTATTGAGAAAGTAGTCGCTGTAGAAGAACAAGAAAGCATCTGAACCCTGCTTCTTACAGTTCAAATAACAGAAGCAATTCTGATGAAAATGTAAGACATCACAGTCCTTTGATAGATTTAGAAAAAGCAGTCCCAACTCACTGACAGGTGATATTAATTAATATTCTAGGGTTATAAACAATGATAATAGGTTTTAGACAGTATAAACTGCTGGAGAAAGCCCTAAAGTGGCTCAAAACTTTCTCTGGTATTAATTTATTTACCAGATAGCAGTTCACCCAGAATAATATCAATCAGTAATTTGGATCATATTATTCCTGCAATTAAGACAGAGCTCTAGGTAAGTGTATATACAGACTCATGCAAAGCAGCATAAACAACCTTTATTGTCTTTATGTTCACTCATGTCCTCTGGCCAGCAAATCTCATCTCTTTCTTCTAAAAATTCAAAGCTAGTCTTGTCATACCCTGTTGGAATTGGGGTGGCAAGCCTTTCGAGCCCCAGGGATTTGTCCTTGCAAAATTACATTCTCTAGCAAGTCAACAGGGCCTTCTGCTGAAAAAGTCTTTGACTTAGAAGCAGAAGAATTGTGCAATATTCCCCAGATGTGATCCAATGATCATACCAGTGTCATAGCTTCACAAGCTGGCTGCATGCCCTAGGATGACAGAAATCAGTATTGTTGCAGGAAGCACACGTACAGTAACCACAAGAAATTACATTGCAGGAGAAGTAAAGGTGGGTAGTTGCGAGAGAAAATGAAAATCCCTGTTCTCTGACTCTTCTCAGCTTTGAAAGCTAAGGCTGCCTCAGATCATAAAGGCACAAAATCTGGCCTGAATGCAGTCTCTAGGGCGTAGACTGAATGCAATACTCCAGATTAGTCTCTAGGTAATCTCTGCAACATTTCATTTTGAGCCCAGCTCCAGGCTGTGCCCTCATTTCAGGCAGCAGTCAGTACTCCCCTGAGCAGCCAGCTGCTTTTTTGTCTGAAAAAGTTCATCTCCTGTGAGACTCACCTCAGATAAGCTGTTTGGTCAAAGAGAACAACCTGGCACAGATACACATGTTGACGCCTCATCTCTAGCTCAAGCTAGGTGCTTTTTCACCCATCTTCTGAGGTTTCCAAACCAACTCTGATTAAAAACATCTGACATGATGTCCACTTCCTATCTCATCACACTTATCCTTAAGTGGTCTCTCTGTTTTCCTCTCAGGTACACATTCTCAGAGCACTGCTGTATTCAAAGGTATTTGCAACAACAAATATTGCCCTTGAATTTGCAACTTTCTTAACAAAATGCTGCCCTCCTGAGCAGAACCATGTTTGGGTTTGGGGTTTTTTTGTTTGGTTGGTTTTCGTGGTTTGTTGTTGCTGTTGTTTTCCCAGATGCTGGAGTGGATAACTCATTATAATGGGTTTATAACAGATACTGGACCTCAGCTGACCTCAGCCAAAAGCCCAAACCAGGAAGGTTTCTGCATTTATAGCAATCAAGAGAAATTACTTAAATTCTGAATGCTTTAACTGAAGTAGCCAAGAAAACTTGCTCCTAAAGTTCTGCCAAAAAATACTGCAGATTACATGGTGATTCAACAGTTTGGGATGCTCCCCCTTGCCCACCCATTAATGAACTGATCAACGTCGTTATGTTGATGTTATGCTGTGTCACAAACGTCTTCATCGCATTCAATTGTTGTGTATCCGTTAGGTGAGAGGCAAGGGGCAATTAGAAGGCAGCTGTTGAGGCAGGAGCAGCTGGAAGCTAAGGCTCAGGAAGTCCACTCACCCATTTTGCCTACAAGAGCAAAACTCAGGAGCAACATGCAAAGCAGCCAGCTACAAGGTAAATAGATGAGAAGATGATTTTTAAAAGTTTCCTATGACAAAAATTGAAGGGAAAGGAGTGGTTTCACACAGGAAAGGAAGGAAAAAGCATGATTCAGGATGCTTTCTCAGAAGAGGATTAGGGACTGGTCATCTGAAAAGACTAATCAAGACCAGAGAATTCAGGCAGTGAGCAGAATCCAAGTAAGGATTTCATATATTGTAAGCTGTGTCCATTGTCCCTTTTTCTTATGCTGATCACATCTAAGGAAGAGTCTGACACCACCTTCTTTATAACTTATTAAGCAGTTGAAGACAGTGCTATGATTCATCTTTTCTTCAGACTGAACAAACTCTCAAGATGTTCCTTATACATCATGTACTTCAGCCTCCTCAATGATCTTTATAGACCTCTGCTGGACATGCCTCTCTCTACTAAAGTCCACCCAAACCGGAGACAACACTTAACATGCCAACTCCCTTTCACTAAAGAGAGGGGGAACAATCACCACCATCAGCCTACTGTCTGCTCTCTTGCTGACACAGCAGTAGGTTGCTGACCTTTCTCGATATAAGTACACACAATTGACTCAGGTTTGACTTGTCAACAGCCAAGGCCCCAAGTGCTTTTCCACAGAAGTGCATCCCTGCCAGTCTGACACCCCAGGTGCAGGACTTTGCATTTGGCTCTGTTGAACTTCATGAGATTTCTGTTGTCCCATTCCTCCAGCATGCCAAAGTTGCTCGGGTTTGATGGACTTGTTCCCAAGCATAGCGTCATCCGTAAACTCATTGAGGGTATGAGGGTATACTCCATCCCATGTCCAGCTCAGTAACAAAAGCATTAGAGCTCATTGACCCTAGCATTGACTCTTGAGGAATGCCACTAGTAACCAGCCTCCAATTGCACACTGAACTGGTAATCTTTTCAGCCAGATTCCCACCCACCTTAGACCTCACCCAGTCCATCCATATCTCAATAAAACATAATAAACAGTCAAAACAATATAGCGTGCATATAGTTTGAAGCTGTTTCAAGTAGGGAGGCAGAACCAGGTTTTCCATCCTGAGGAGAAGGGACCAAGCTACTCCTGCCAAGGAGGAAGAGGAGCAGGGACAAGAGCCCAGAAGACTGGGAGATCCTAGGGGAGAACCTTTCCTCATGGCAGATCTGCTGCCAGTAGTGGGTGCAGCTGTCACCTGCCAGCATCAACTACAGAGCACATCATGTTCTTAACTTCTCCAGCAACATCAGTCAGCCCTAGTCTTCTGAGGCCGTGCACCAGCAACGAGGAAGAGGGGGCAGTAGGGCCATTTTGCTACCCATGAAACTCTTTCTTGTACTGTGACTGTAGTCAGCCTAGATACTATTCTTGGTTCAACTTTCTGGCCAAGCATTCCGTAGCTAAAAAGTTGAAATTGTACGCATGTCACGTTCTTAAAATTTGCCAACATAAACATTAAAATTGGGATGTGTGCAATTTTTGTGTTTTTCTTTAAGCACATATAAATATATATAAATTCTTATTTATGCTATTTTTCTGGAAAAATAACAACAGTATCTGCTTGTGACTTAAGAGAATCATACCACTATAGTAAATGCTTAAATAACTAAAGCACTTGCATGTATTGATCCTTACTTTATCCCCTACAGATATTAGTTATTGCAGTGTTTTAGGCCAACTGAAAAAAATGTGTTTCCAGTCATTTGCCATTGAAAGCTTATACTCCACTATGACCCACACTAGTGCCTTTTTCTCCTGTAAGAAAAAGCATTAGAGATCTTCCATGTCCCCTTTGTGAAATCTGTGTGCTTCTGCTTCACTTCTCAATCCATGTACATCAATCCTGTTTTAGTAGTTGGTAGCTTTACCAAACACAAAAAGAATAAGAGAAGTAATACTTGGTTTTAAACTAAGTTTAAGACATGAATAAAAATTCTTTTTCTCTAAAGCTTGACAGAGACCCTTTCATAACCACTCAACAGACCACAAAGGATGGGATCTAGCCGTCTTTTAAACAAGAGGTTGTAGATGCCAACTTTATTTCTCAAGTGGCTAAACCAGATCTATTAACTCAGATGGAACAAGGAAGAAAGATGCCTTCCCTGTCCCAACAAACCTATTATCATGAGGGCTGTGAATACTACGTGTTCAATGTTCTATGTGAAAGAATGAACAGTAAAAGCTTTCAAAATGAAGTCAGCTGTAAACACATACTGTTTTTTGAACTTAAGATGCAAGCTCCCATGAAAGCTGGCCTTTTAAAAAGTTAAAGAACGATATTTGAAAAATGAAGGCACAGCATCTACAAATCTTTTATATTTTTAGACCAAATTCAAAGACAAATACATCATAATCTTAAAATGAGATTTTTCACTATGCTTCTAGTTGTACTAATCTGATGTTTAAGAACTATGTGTAGATAGTTCCTACTGTAAACTTTGTATGTTTCAAAAAAACAACTCTTGGTCCCAATTCTAACACCGTTATCCTGAATTTCAATATATTTGGCATTTTTTTTCCAGAATGGCATGTTTTGAAAGCAGCATTAATTTCAAAAGTAATAAAGAGAGAAAATTGCTAGCTTCATGGTTGGAGAGAAAGGCTGGGAAACATTAACTCAATGCATAGTTACATTTCCAGAATATATTCCAGTTGAAATAAATTATCTTTCTCACAGCAGTCATTTCAAAGAAAAATGGCTTTTTTTTCATGATAGAGTGGGTTAGGATGCAGGGTCCTCTTCACTACAGCAAGAGCATTAGCTGCCCTCACCCTTCCCATCCTAGCCAGAGCAGCGAGTCCAGCACTGCGGTGCCCTGGTTCCCTTCCCCAGTCCCTCTCCTTCTCACAGCAGAGCTCACTCTGGCCCCTGACCTGTATGGTGTCTAAATTCAATTTTTGTTTCATACTCCTGAGGAGCCATGAGCTGAAGCTGAACACAGTTCCCCATGTGTGAGTGCTTGCAGCTGACTATTCCGGGAAGTAAGTTATTGGGGAGCTCTGTAAGGGGAAACCTTTACAACAGGATTCTAGGACTAGTTCTGTCTTAGTGTGTATAACATGTGAATTACTGTACTTTCTTCACTGAGGATAAATAATGCAGTTCTTTCTGAAGCAAAACATACCCCAGGTCAAGTTTTCCCTCCTGTTATACTGGCCTGGAGTACATGGAAAAATGCCGGAGTCAAAGTGGACTGTAATAAAGTCAATGGCATTTTATCAGATACCATAGCTAGGGGCAGAATATGATTCAATGTGTACATTTTGAATAGAATTCTTTTAGAAAGCACTTCAGAGAAATAAAACAAATCCAGTTTATTTTCCTTGATAATATTCAATCCGTGCAGTACAACTCACCAGAGGCCAATAAATGATTGTTACTGGAAACTTTGAAAAATCATTGCAAAAGAAAACATTTATACAAGTTTATGAAGGCTTCTGAAGTATGGTTGATAGGTTCAGGTCCAAAAGGACTGTAAAGTATCAGGATATTACATAGAGTAATGCTGATGGTTCTTACTGTATTTACATTGAATGCAATTTAGTTTGCTTTTTGCATATGGGAAAGGTTAATTCTATACTGAACAATGTTTTGATTCCACTCTAGTGAATTTCTTCTAGAAACACAAAAGATTACTTGGATTAATAATAAGAGTAATAAAAATAGTTCCCACTTTATAATGCAAAGACAAACACATGTATTTGTAACAGAAAAATCTGTTTTGAGGAAAACATATAAAATTCAGCTCTTGGCAAACAGGTTTGGAGAAAGTAAAAGTAGCCCTGAGTGCTCACCCAAAACTGTTTTTAGCCCCTATATTTGTTTATAGCAGAAGCATTTTTCTTGGGTCATTTTTGGTTTAAGCTTGCTACTGAAGATAATTAAATATGCTTAATAATTATAGCAGGGTTACAGCAAGATTTTAATCAAAATATGATGCATCTCAGGGCAGCTCTTCATCAATATTTGAGCCAAGTTTGCTAAGTTCATGAACCTTTCAGTAAAGCTGGGTCAAGTCTAGAATAAACTCAGATTGATTTATGGCATTGCATTTAAAATAGAAGTATCTTGTTATCTTCAGAAAGTTCAAAAAATAAATAATAAACCCCACTATTATAAATCAATGGGATACCCTCCTACAGAATAATTTTGTATGTTCTGTCTATCCTACCTTGAAAAGAACACAGAGAAAGAAGTGGGCAGCTGACAGGATTCAAACCCAGGCAACAGTCGTAATTGCAGTCACAGAAATACATCCACAGAAGGGAACGCTTGAAACACTTGGAATTTTTTATTGCAGACGAAAGGCAGGGGGAAAAGGGAGGGAACATGCTAGAGCTATTGCATTGAACATATAATATGAGGGAATTCAGATGTTCCTGTGTCCCCTATGAGACATTATTATGTGAGAGTAAGGGAATTTTCAGTAAGATTGCAAAACCACTCTTTTTAAACTGATAAAGAAGTTGATCTGTTTTATTTAAACCACTAATTATAAATAACTTGTAGAATTCATTGTTATAATCAAATAGCTTTGTTGGGTAGGGAAAATGCAGCAATTTTGTCCAGAAGCCCAAGAATATAAAACATACCTAGCACAAAAAAGGACTTGTTAAAGAGGTTAATTCGATTCAAGACAAAAAGTCCCGTCCTGGGCACGCTGGCCTTTGTACCAAATCCTGCTACTAAAAATGCTATTGAATTTACCCATTATTAATTCAGCATTAGTATTTCCCCCTATTAATACTATTAAATTTCCCTTTTTTTTTTTTTCATTTCAGTGTTATGTTAACCTTTATTACCAATGGATTGCTCTGAGATCAATCATCTACAAAGATTACGCGTGTTCTTCAATGTATAGGCTTCCAAGAGAGGCCTGCAGAATAGAAGGCACTTCATTCATGATTACTGGACATATCTCCTTGCTTTTGAGCTATCAACAACCTCTGTAAAAATAAAGATGATATAGCTAGAATGATGTGAATTATCTGGCTATAACTGATCTTTGTCACTGCATACCACCAGAGCAGTCTGGATACCATCTAGAAGTATCACTAAAATATTTGCATAAATGATCATCATGGAGCCCCTCTAGGCATTTATTGGGTCTGAAGTAACTAAGATGCAACAAATTCTCTGACTAACAATCAAGAAACAGCAACTGACACCAATCAATATTTGTAACTCTAAATCAGCCACTACATATTTCTCCAGAAGCCTGGGCAAATACAAGTATGGGACATGGAACAAAACAGGAGTAGCACAGAGTGTGTGAAAGAGAATTGAGGATATATTTGCTGGAGACATTAGAAGGGGGAGTAAAATACATGCAAGAATGCCAAAATATTATGGATAAACCACAGGAAGCCAGAGAAAATCAGAATTCAGTTTGTGTGCTCATAAAAACATTTATTCCTTTTTCTCCATCTTTCTCTGATATATGAGAGATCGATCACAGTCAGAAAGAAAGTATTAGGTAAAAAGTGGACAGCTCTCAAACAACAGAATACTTGTTTTCCTAAACACACAGCTCAAGGTATGAGAACCAGTAAATTAACCAGGAAGACATTAGATCATCAAATCGTTTCTCCTCTCCTCAGATTCTAGATGTTAAATCATGTGCTTTAGTCCCTTTTTCTATCTGCCTCATTCACTCTGGGTACGACACATTGTCTGTTGGGTATGAAGAATGGGAGCACTTAGAGCAACACCAACAAGAAATAGTAAGGATTTGAATTTCAGCTTGCATGCGCATCCTTCCATTGCCTTGAATACTTTTCCAGTGTAAAAGCTCATATTGCTTAAGTTTAAGTATGAAGGTCAGAACATTCAGGCTTACCAAGAATGAACTTGGAGCAGGCATCCTGCATGATATTTGTTTCATGCCACACAGCTTAATGTTTGTGCGAGTCTTTCACACAACCCTAGATTGCAGTTGTTTCTGTAAAAGACATTGCCTTCTCCATTGTCAGCAAAACATTTTTTTTTTTCAATCCTCTAAACGCAACAGGGTTCTGCAACAGTTTGAGCTGCAAAAAAATTGGGGAAGTATTTTTGAGACTTTTTTCCTTGGTGCCCCACAAACCATTTAAGTAAAAGAAGGATGGACATTCCACTGGCAGATACAGACAGTGCAGACATCGACATGTTGTAGGATCATCCCTCCGCAACAGGAGGAAAACTCAGCTAATAGCTTACTACCAGGCTATCTCTGAGGAAAGCGTGTACTACCTACACGCTAGATTTCAAACTGCCAGTCCAGCCCATGCATTTTGCAAACATTACAAAACCAGTTCACATCTGCAGAAGAAAATATATTAAATTAGTTGACTGAGGCCACTGACTACAAGTGCTGGACTGTGACTCTGAAGTCTCCTCCTCTCCACATGGCCTACAGTAGCCTGTACTGCCCGAGGGAGAGACTTCTCCTTGAGAGCAGTTTCAGGTCAGCTCAGACAAGACACTGCTGTCATTGTGTGGCAGATGAGCCAACTCAACTGGACAACCAGGAACTCGCAGAAGTGTAGCCACATCTCAGATTGAAAAATACCCAACAACTGAGCTCCACATCTGTGATACACATAAACCCAGTAACCTACTGAACCTCATGTGTCTCATGGGAACAGGGAAAGGCACTTAAGTTGCAAGATTTTTGCAGGTGGGAAGTAAAAAAAAAAAAAGCCAACAGCAACAAAAAAACCCCACAGCTACTTCTGTGATCAGCTTCAGCTGACAAAGCTATTGTCACAAGAAAAAAAGCTAGGAAGTTATTTCCCTTCAAAATATTAAATTTAGATGAACCTTGACATTTCTAGGTGAGAGACCAAAGTCTCGCTCCAGGTAATAGCATATATGCTCTGTATGCCACTTATGAAATATATACAACAACTAAGACACATTAGTTAAGAGAGGCCCATTAGCCATTTGTGTGTTTACAACACACTTCCTGCTGCTTCAACATAGCTTCTCTGGATTGATGAAGTACATACAGAATATCACTGTGACTTTTCTATAGAACACTAGCTGGTATCAAGAAAATGCAAATACTGCATAGTGCTATGAGATCCAAATTCACAGAGTACTGCGATAGCTGAATTGTTTGAAAAGACATATGGCATCCCAAGTGTAACAGATAGTTGAATCTCAAGGGGGGAACCATTGTTCATTCATCTGGACCAAGTGACATTCTTTATGCAAGAATAATTCCTGATTAAAGGGTGAGTTTTAATGGAAACTAATTAGGCAACCTCTTTAGCCTGGGCATAATGATCAAATGAGCTGTCACACAGTACCTGATACAATGATCTCACTTGGTACAAGATTTTATTCCTTAGCAATTACACTCCCACGTTGCACTGCATGTGTTTATTGCCTGGAGCACACATGTCAAATTAAAGAGCAGCTTATGCACCTGATATTTAATTATTGCCTAGCACTACAGACAACCGGGAAATGTCAAAGCGAGCAGTCCTACATTGGAGCAACTAAAACTGATATCTTCTTCGGCAAAGAAAAAATAGAGATAAAATATGTATGGATGATTCAGTTGTCTTACAATTCACAGTTACAAAAAATGGCCTCCCAAACCTTAAATAATTTACCATCATGCTCAATGCAGAGAATTCTGTCAGAGCAGGAGAGTACGTGAAACAGGTTCACTAGCTCACAAGATTATTTGTATTAGATGCACCTTTGCATGATTAAAGCGTTTACAAGAAAGTGGTGGGATTTGAGCCATTTTACACCAACTTCAAATACAAAAGGAATAATTTATTTATTCAGGTATGGACTAATTCACAGGTGTTAAAAGAAACATTCATTTCTACAACTCTGTTATCCTGCAGCTAGCTTAAAATCATCCTTAGCATATTGGAAATTTTCCTAAATTCCTTCATAGTCAAATCACCTCCTTAATCCTAGTTGTAATAAGGCTGAAATGAAAAGCCGGCAATACTAAAAGAGATGCAAGCAAAGTGTTTCCAGCAAATTGAGACATGCTAATCAAAAAAGAAAGTTTTATGGCTGTGATGGAGGTGCTGACAGTAAGGTGAGGAAAAATCCATACCACCCCAAGTTTTGAGTGCAATTTTTAATAAAGAAAATATGTGCACAATACAAAAGAGTTTCTCATAGTCATTGATCTGTAATGGAACACCCAAATAGAGATCCAATGGTATCCTGCATCTAAGAAAGTTGTGTGTGTATCTTGGACCATTCTACTCCAAATAAAGGAATCTAATTACCCATAATCTTAATTGCACAGTCTAATACTAAAAAGGCTTAATAAGAGTGCTTTTGTATTTACAAAACTGCACAGCTTGTGAAAGAACCCTCAAAACATTTGGCAGGAATCCCAGCCGAGGTATGACTGACTGGAACCTCTAATGACTACAACATGTAAACAAGTGTTTTGTTTCGACTGATAATCATTAACTTCCAGTGTCAGACTTATCCCACAAGGTTTTGTTCACTGCTTCACCAGCCTGCTTTACAAAGGCATCTGGCGCTAAGGGAAAGAGGTGGGGGGGGGTGTGGGGGAGCAGTAGCGGAAAGTGCAGAGTGCTATACAGTGTTGTCACTCTTAAACTAAAGTGGCAGTAGGCAAATGAAAGGGTCATGAGGTAAATGCTTCTAACAAGGAGCAAGCTGCTGTGATAATTCCCACCATTCTTTGATGGTCCCTCTTACTGTGTGACTTTGACATAATGTACTAGACCTCCTGGTTATTTTATTTTTTAATGAAGAAAGGTAATTTGAAACAGAGACTCTCTGAATTATTGTTTCATGCCTTGGTAGCTTTCAAAATTAAATGTGCAAAAAAATAAAAAAGGAAATTTGGTTTTCCTAACTACTGCAGTACTGGAACAATCTGTGCCTAAGTGCTGCATTAAAATACAAGACAGAGGAGCAGTTGAATACACTTCTACAAGGACAAATCTGGTATCCTAACAGAAGCGAAGCATGTCAGAAGTTACACAAACTGTGCTGGTTAGTTCAGCTTTGAAAGGGGGTTCAGCAACTGTAATTTTAAAAGTGAATTTCAAATGACCAGATCCTCAGCTAGAGTAACTCCGCTAAAATGCGGACACCATGGAGAAGCCTACACAGATTTCTTGCTGTTCATTTACTTTATTATTAGTTATTGTTAAAATCATTTTATGTAGAAACACTGGAGAAGTTGTAAAAATTATGTCCATTAGGTAAAGTGTTCAGTAAAACCTTGCAGTCTATAAACAAAAACCGGAATAGCCCATGTTTACTTTCTCATCCTTTTCTTTGCTTGAGAAATGCAACTGCTTCGATAATTTTTAATCATGCGGTTGTATATAGCCAGTGTTTTGAGTGTTTAGTAAAACAAGAGTAGCTTATAGATTGCAGATCCAGTACTTCTGTGGCTAACTGTAAATAAAAGGTCATTTGTAAACTCCATTTAACTACCGATACCACGGAGACCAGTTTCAAAGGTTCAGACTTATTTCATGCCCTGCTAGGAGCTTGCCTGTGTAACAAGCATTTCCTGATCAGTTTTAGTGTAGCACTGAAAAGCGTACCACACATAGCTCTCACGATTGCGTGGAGGTATTTATGCATGCAACTCTCCAACAGCTTTGATACATAACCGCACAGAATCAGGTAGGAGCTGTGAATCAGCCTGCTTAAATTTATTTTAAAAACACTTGGCAAAGCAAGTTTGCAATTGTTTAATTTTCATTATAACTGCTGCCTCACAAGATAATGAGCCCTCATAACAGTGTTTTATATAAAAGCACATTATGCCTTTACACAGCACACACAAATGGCCAGTGATTATTAACAATGTTAAAATGTCAGTAGAACCAAGCCAGCATAACAGCATACATTTAGATGCCATAAAAGCTGCAAATGACTGTTACATTGTTTTAAAGGAAGCATCTTAAAAAGGCACTTACAAATAGAGTAAGAGAAATATTTGTTACGAGGAATAGAAATTTATGATGAACTGTCAATCAGGTTTGACTTCATGAAAAGCATTAGCCACAAGAATCAGCCAAGCTCATCTCTGGTGCTATTAGTATCCTCAGTTTTAGGATTAGAGACAAAATGCTCCATAAATAATTTTTGCTTTTACCTTTGACTTGATTTTTTTTTTCCTGTGCCATTCCAGGCTTTCAGTGTTTCGGAATGCTTTAAGAAAACATTCTCAAAGTAAAACTTTGGAGAGTCCAAATGTGCACATTTGCCACTGATTTACGGCCTGAAAAAAGGTCCAACATTTAAATGAAAGTCTAGTAAAGAGTAAGAGGTCTAGACAGGGTAATCACTATCTAAATTATTACAAATATTTTAGAGGCTTTTAGCCTCAAAACGTCACTCAGGACATCATCTGATACAAGTGGGTTTTACTCCCATTCACTAAGGGCAAAAATAATGTGGTAAGAAGTTTGAATCACAAAGGATTCATGTTGTTAGGCTGTTGTTGGTTATTTACACCAATCCTCCAAAGTTATTCTTGTGAAGTTGTAGTTATTAAATTAATTTATTTGGCTATGTTTAGGTTAATTTTATTTTTATAATAGAAAGAAGGATTGTGGGGTGGGGTTTGGGGTTTTTTTACGTTGTTGGGGGTTTTTTTAGTTTTAGGTTTGGTGTGGTTTTGGTTTTGTTTTGGGTTTTTTTTTGTTTGGTTTTTTTTTTGTTGTTTCATTTGTTCGGTTTTTTTTAAAAAGTTACCACTATCTGGCAAAGAAAAGAGCATCATTTAAAATTTGTCAGAAGAATTAGTGTTTTGCTCCATGTAACTCACAAGCTCTACGAATCCATGTAAGTTAAACAAATAATTTTTAATTTCAGCTTATTCAGTTGCAAGGCCACATGCTGCATTTCTTTTCATACATTAACAAAAGGTGTTCAAGAGCAAATGAGTTGTGAATGTTAATTTCTCTCCGCTGAAGATACGGTTTTATAAACATAAACCTTCAACCCCTTTATTAAAAGTGAATCTAAACAGAAACGTGAAATCAAGCACTTTAGACTGTCCAAATCCATGTAATCAATTACCGATTTTTTTTATTCCCAGCTATTATAATTTTATTTTACACAGACAGTAACCTATTCAAATGTGATACTCAATAAATATTTGTATCTCCCTCTCATTAACCATAGTCCTAATATTTTTCCCTTCATTATTATAAACCAAACACTTTAGAAACTGAGTTAGATGGGTCAAGAATAAATTGGTACATCTGTATAATTAACATAATATAGATTTTGAACCAGGTAGACAGGAAATATCTAAAACATGACTTTAAAATATTAATATTCCATTGCTCTCAGTGGGCACTCAGTTGTGAGTTAAGGCAGTAAACCAGTCTTCCTTAAACACACATTAAATAGATATTGTTTCTCTAAAGTTAGAAATCTGTCATTTACCTCCAGTCAGCTTTAACACTTAGCAGGTTTGTAATAAATACACACACAAGCAACAAAAGCCTGAACATTAGCAGAGATGTTAAGAGGGCAATTAATTAAGCCACATTAGTACAACGTGATCAGAAACAAGGCATCGGTATCCTTAGGGCAAAAAACACATTTCAGGTCAAACTTTACACATATAGGCACATACACGTATATACATATATACACATAGAAACAGGCACACAAAGAAGCATGCATCAGACAGAACCTTCCCTTATGTTAAGTATGAAAAAAAAATCAAAGTAACTATTTGCACTGACTGCTTCATTTATTTGCACTGTAAATTATTTGAGATCAGATTTTAAAGCTCGTTTGATTTTTGAGATATACAAAAAGAAACCATTGTCTCATATTGTATATACTGATTGCCTGGCACCACCCAATGGCAACCATAAGAAATGCAGATGGCCATTCCAGACGCATGTAGAAAAATAATCATCTCTTAAGTATATTAAAGAAAATAAGCCATGGGTGCTTTCTTAAAAATAACAAACAGGTATTTCCTTCAGAAACTAGCTGGGAGCTCTTAATCATGTTTTAAGTTGGTTCAACAAGCGTGATTCTCACAAAAATTTTAGTGCTGCCCAAAATCCCTAGCAAAGCAAATTAGTTGGTTAGTGAACGCTGTATTTGTTTTTTAAAAAACACCATTAAATGACCACATTTCTTATGCCATCAAAGCTGATAACTAGATGAGAATTATTGTTAAGCCTTCTGTGACAGCAAAGCTCACCTACAGTGCATAACTACAGAGTAAAGGGTAAAAGTTAATCAATTCCAGCAACTACGGAAAGAGAAATAAGTGGATTCAAAGCAGAGAGGAAAAATGTTTTTAGTGATTTCTTAGCCACTGCAAATGTTATTCAAGCCTTACTTGGTCCATGATACACACTATGGATAATTAAAAAAATAATATATGCACACACATATATTCCTCAATCCAACATAAGAGTAAAAAATTCCAGTGGATCCTCCATTCCTCAGGATAACAAAAATGACAGTCTGTAGGATCAGGAAAACTGACTACTCCCAATGAAGAGGCAGTCACACCTTAATCCCCAGACTATCTTATTCAGTCAGAGACTTTGTGCAACTCCAAATCAGATTTCCTGCATATAGTTACAACAAAATGTACAGGCAATATAAGAAGCCCAAAACATTTGTTCAAAAATCCTTGGAAATAACTCTGTTTCTTTTTCTCAGAGAAGCTGCTGAAAAGCAACTTAGTATTGCAACACATTTTCATCATTGGTCTACTCCTCAGCTGTTTTACACTCTGGTGCATCATTTGCTATTCATTGCCTTCCTTACAAAGGCTGAGCTTTTTCAAGTGTGATGATAATTTCTTGCTACTCAGAAAACAATAAGAGAGAAGAAACAGTATTTAGGCTGGTCCATTTTTTGATTGAACGTACGCATAAGAAACTTGAAAAAGAATGGTGAGGCATATCCTTTAAGTGACAAAGTGTTTACTATAGGCTTTGCATGGAACTGAATGTATTGAACATCTCAAAATTTGTGACCTTCTGGAGCTCAAGTGGTACAAACATGTAACACCTGCAGAATTCCACAGAAATGAACAGCGCTTTCACAGAAGTAGTTAAGTCTCAAATGCCATCATGGACTAACAATGCTGTGGCAGCTCTGTTTAATTTCAGATAAGCTGGATCTTTCCAATGTAAAATGAAGTGAATGGAATAAAATATGAAGCTTACTTGCTCCTGTGTTATCTAGTTTCATTTAAAGCTGCTATGCCTTGCCTGTATACTTTCATTATTGCCATGTACTTCTGTGGAGAATGATCTAAGTATCTACTGCTTGTAACATTGGATATTCCTAAGGACAGAAGATGAAATGAAGACCAACATGTTTATAAGTTGCAGATATTCCTGTGATAATTATAAACTGGATTAATTACAACAAAGCCTGCAATCCTTAGGTTTTGGACTCAACAGTGAAAATTCTATGGAGGCAAAGCAGCCTACATTTAGAGAGATTGTTCTGGACACTTGAGTGCGAGGAAAGGAAATAGTCACACAAATATTTTGTGTTGCAGACAACTAAATTCTGGACCACAGTTCCATATAAGGAGAAGGATTCTGCAGCAGATTTCACAACCACAAAACCATGAAACACCTGCGGTCGTGAGTGTAGCACTTTCATGTCTATAAAACTTCCATAAGAGATTCGAAACCCTTCAACAAATTAAGGCACACACAACGCTCCAGAGGTGAGTGGGTATTACTACATGCGCTTTATAGATAGGATGGAGATACACAGGGATTTAATAATTTTCCCTGAATCAGATGATAAGTCTGAAGCATCTTGTGCCTTACTCACTGAAGCATCTTTCCTCCCTTTTCTTTATTCTCTAGGCAATAACCGTGCTAATGACAGAGGTTCACAGAATTCACTGAGAGAAAAGCACAGAATATGTTCTTATGATGGTGGATTTTAACTCAGAAGGCATTATTTGTTAGAAATCCCATGGTTTCAAAAGGAAAAGAAAACTAACAGCAACAGCAAAGCTTACAACACTAAATAATAGTACAATTTATATGTTATTTTCACAAGGATAAGCTGTTTTCTAAGGACAAGACAAAATAATCAACCCTATAGAAGCAGCTTGAGTAGTCTAAATATGTCCCAGTTAAAATTGTTAATGAAGCTGCAGAGTGAATGCAAATCTACAAGTCCCAGAGCTGGTGTAGCACCATGTAATTTCTAAGTAACAGTGCCTGAGAAGTCCCCTAGCAGCACACCGCAATCCCTGCTAAAGAATGGAGTACCCTTGTAGCACATTAGTGGTCTACACAGCAGCATTCAATCAGTTCCTTTAATCCAAGGAGTGCCTTTTTACTTTGTGAGGAATCTAAGCCTACTGGGGGGATTTGAACTGGAGGCCCTTGGATCCAAAACCAGCAACATTACCAACAAAAGTGAAGGCAAATCTCCAGTATCTTTTAGCTGGAGTCTTAAGAGACCTGTAAAAACAGTGAGACACTCTGCCTTGCAGGGATACTAGTTATAAAGGGTAAACCATTCAGACGGGTTTAACAGAAACAAAAAAAAACCCCACACAGGAAAAAGGGATGCTAAATTATAGAGGAACAGTAGCACTTATGTTGTATTCATTCCAGGTCAGAGTTCACAAGGAATTAAGTCCTGGCACAGCCTGAGTGCTTTCAGCTACCATTGGGCCAAATCCTCCCATCTTTAATGTTTCCTTACGAAATAGCAAAATTGCCAGTGACCTCCCAGATTATTTTCCCCACTCCAAAGTTTTGGAGTGCTAAAATGAGAGGGAGACACGACAGAACTGTTCTGGCTTACAGACAGAGGTTTCTTGGCATATCTTTTCCCCCTAAAAGAAGCAGGAAAATCAGATGCATCAGAGAACAAGCAGAGGGGAGAACAAATACTATGAAAACTAGAGGCAAGAGATGACTTGTTTTCCCGATTGGTAGCAAGACAGCTTCCCCCACAGCTGGAAGACTTGGAGTACTTGTAAACTCCTTCCCCTGGAAATAGCTGCCCCCCACCTCCTGCTGCTGTCTGGTTCCAGGTGAGCTCAGCAGCTCTGAACTCCAGCACACTGGGCTGACGGGAAAGCCGAAAGGCTTTCCTGAGGTTTTTGGCTCATGACCTCTAACTTTTTGGGACGATGCCAAAGTACAGTTCTTTCTGCGCTTGTTGGCTCAGCAGCCCTAACAGACTGAACTAAGGCACAGTCCTCTAAAGGACAATTATTCATTTATGCACAGTGAGCATACAACCTTATAACAACCAGGACAAATACAGCACTTCAGGGTCAGACTCTGCTTTCGGATAAACATGAAGTGAATAACATAGAGTGCATGTCATTAAGATGTTTTTGAGCAAGTCAACAAAAAGCACATGCTTACACAGAAAAGGAAACCTTACCCACACTTGACAAAACACAGCAAACATTGCTCAGTTGTGCTCTATTTCTGCATTGCGTTTGTTATATCAAAAGGGAGAAATCTCTACTGCTATACACAGCTCTCCAAGAGACACCCCAGTTCAGAGAACCAAGTTCATACACAGGCAGCAGGATGGCTCCTCAAAAACCCTCCAGAAAAGTTGCAGGATAAATAAGGAGCACTTGGATCTGAAATTTATGTAGTAATATAAAATATTAACTCCAGCCAGGGTGTGCAGCCTTTGCCAAAGCTTGATTGGCGTTAGGTGATTTTGGCAACACTGCTTTCAAAGATTCCATTCGAAACCTGGGCGACTGGGAATGAAATGTAAAAGAGTTATATGGACTTGCATCTAGCTTTAAGCCCTTGTTCAGCAGAAGAGGTCAACCAGGTAGCTGTTATTCTAAAGGCAAGGAAGTGTATTTAAAAGCAGGTTTAAAGCTTCATAAAAAGGAAATACTGATATAGAAGATACCATGAAACCTCACCTGGCTTTTTATTCTAAAAAGCAACACCAAAGAAGTGAAAAAAAGCCAGTGAGCATGGGAAACACAGGAAAAAAAGAAAAGTAGCATAAGAGGTTCTGTAATTTCATCTAATTTCTGTGTTCGTTATTCATTACATCTTTTGTCTACATCTACTAATAAAAGGCTTTAATCTCTACACTTCAATTCCAAATCTGTATGAATGACAGTTTAAGGCATTTTATTTACCCTGTATTTTTAAAAATGTGGTAATTAAAATAATCTGTTTTACACTTATTAAAAATAAATTATTGCATATTTTAATGTCTTTCCTCCCTGCAACTTTTTCTTAATTAGTTATTTAAACTGCGTAGAAAATCCCAAGCCAATACATTTCAATATTCATTTTTCTATTTCAGTTTTTCAAACAAGAAGAAAAGTTCCCCTCTTTAAGATGAAAATTCAATTAAAAAAGCAGATTAAATACTCATTGGTGTTATTTTACATCGTTCACAGAGAGCTTTTTTTTTTTCTTCAATATTTATTAATGATGACGATCTTGCATGTACCCATTATCTTACATCTATTAGCGTCTTTCATCTGCAAGGATCTTGAAGAGCTCTAACAAATTGACACTTTTGTAACTAAGATGAGGGACTGATTCACCACTCAAACCCAAACCTCTCTGGAGCAGAAATCCTTCAACTGTTTAAAAGTCCATAGCAGTGCTATAAAAAGCAGCAAATAGTTCCTTAGCGAACATTAGCAGAATTTAGCACAATGTAGTTCCATTCCCTCTTGCTCCCGTTGGATCCTAAGGTAAAATTTATAAAGTAAATAAATCAACCGTCAAGGCTGATTGGCAAAGTGTAATTACTTATGAACTCAAGGACATCAGGCCTTGTATCCCTAAGTAAAGGATTAGTAAACTGCACATTCCCAAATTAGAAGTGGCTACACATAATTTACATAATTTAATAGTACATACTTTCAATTATCTTGCTGTTTTACTCTCTGAAGAGCACTGTCAAAGCCTAACAGTGGACTACTTCAGTATTAGCAAAGAATTACCAAAAATATTACTACAGACTGCCATCCCAGACAAGATCTTCAGAGGCTCGACATGAGCCAGCAGTGTGCGCTGGCAGCCCAGAAAGCCAACTGTGCCCTGAGCTGCATCAAAACCAGTGTGGCCAGCAGGTCGAGGGAGGTGATTTTCCCCCTCTGTTCTGCACTTATGAGACCCCACCTGCAGTACTGCATCCATCTCTGGGCTCCCCAGTACAGGAAAGACATGGAGCTGCTGGAGCAAGTCCAGAGGAGGGCCACGAAGATGATCAGAGGGCTAGAGCACCTTTGCTGTGAGGACAGGCTGGGAGAGTTGAGGTAGCTCAGTCTGGAGATAAGGCTCCAGGGAGACCTAATTGCAGCATACCAAGACCTCAAGGGGGCCTACAGGAAAGACAGAGGAGGACTGTTTACAAGGGCATGTAGTGATAGGACAAGGGGTAGTGGGTTCAAACTAAAAGAGGGGAGATTTAGATTAGATATTATGAAAAAATTCTTCTCTGTGAGGGTAGTGAGATACTGGAACAGTTTGCCCACAGAAGCTGTGGATGCCCCATCCCTGGCAGTGTTCAAGCCCAGGCTGGATGGGGCTTTGGGCAACCTGGTCTAGTGGAGGATGTCCCTGCCCATGGCAGGGGGGGTGGAATGATCTTTGAGGTCCCTTCCAACCCAAAACATTCAATAATTCTATGAAGATGTAAGCAGGTTTTCACTGTATGCCATTGCCACACAGCAAGGCTAGAGCAGTGACATTCAGTCCAGCGAAGTGCTATGAACCCAGTTTACAGGATCCAGTGTAGAGACACAAAAATCTGTACTGGTACCTGTCACACCATAAATACAACTGGACGAACTCCACATGGGCTGAAAAATTCAAATACGTTGCAAAACATCCATGATGTTCTTTGCCATTTTTGAGACAGGTAGGTTTTTTAAGGCTCTTCTACACTTTATATATTGATAGGAAATTCATATGGTTTACTAGCATATGCATACAATTGTATGTGGTTTAAATTTAATTGTGATTACAGGCTTTCTTAAAAGTATTCCAGCTGAATACAGGAGCATACTCTCAGCTGAAATGGAACTGAATTAATCATTACACAGTATGGAATAGTAAGAAGAATAAACTCTGCAAGCTTCTGCAGAAAGTTACTGAGTTTAAAGGGTCCCTTCACACATTAAAAAAAAAAAAATTTGCTCTTTGACTTTCCATGTCTTTCTAGCATGGCATAGCACAAAGTATACTTTTTCCAAAGTTAGGCACGTGCTGTACTGGGTTTGTCTGAGATGGAGTTAATTTTCTTATGTCTATAGGCATGAAAGTTCAGTTGCATACTTTTCCTACAACACTCAAAAAGTACATATTTTCCATAATTTGTGGTGTTTTACCTCACATGTCTTTAGAAGAGTCACTGTTCCTCATGTCTTCTTTTGTTCTCATGATATTGGTGATGACTGAAATATGTCTAGTTTGACCAGTCTGTTTCCAGGCTTTCAGCTAGATGTCCAGTCCAAGTCCGTTTCCCAACCTGCCCCTCATCTATTCCATTACTTTTGCTAGTGCAGACTGGTGTATTATTCACATTGAAAACAAGAAGGTGAAACATGAGAGCACTGCTTTGGCACAGAGTGTTTCCCAATCTCTAGCATAATTTTTATTGCTTGCACTGTTTAACGGTTCCCTAATAAATATTGTCTTGCTCTTTCATGCTGATCTTATCATATAGTGGGTAGCGTATGCTACTCTCTTCAATTGGCTTAACCTCTTCAGTGTTTGACTGGTACAGTATCTTTCCACGTAGAACCTGGTTTAGTTTAGGATAAGATGCCACAACTAAAGATGAAACCTTTATATGATTGGTGAAAATGACATTGCAGTGATTTACAAATTCAAAGTTCTTCAGTTCCAATGCCTCCTTCCCTATTTTGATACGTAGTTGCCAAGAAACTTTACAATTTTATACAGAAAACATCTTTAAAGAGTTGAAATAGGCTGCTGTTAAACTCAAAATTTTATCAGTTCCTCAGCGTAAAAATTAGCACCAGGTTCCTAGGGAAATTCATTCCTCTGTGTAGTTTTCACCCCCATAAGCTTCCCTTACTCCTTTCACACAAAGTGTGGCCTCTATTGAGGAAGCAGTTCTCTGAACTCCACTTCAGAAAGGAGAAACAGAGAAATCCAGTACATGCACGTACATATAGCAGTGCTAACTCTGTCAAACTGACATTCTGCATTTCTGTCACTCCTGGGCTGGAGTTGCAGAGTCCTGCAAAGCAATACAAGCCGAGCAGCAGTAAATGACCACTGCTGACGGGTGCCACAGAAGACAGCAACAAGAAAATTAGATCTATACAGCTATGAATTCCTTGTTATGAGTGAAGAGGACTCTAGTCTAACCTCCCATAAACTGCTATCACCTACCACGTTCTGATTAACTAATCACAGCAATCCTCTTCACTCATACTTTAAGCACACAGGACAGACATCATCCCCGATTCCCAGGGCTAAGGGTAAAAGGGCATAGCAAAAGAACCCTGGTTAAGCTTTGTCCAGCTCGGAATGCAGTATTTCCAAATACTCTGCCAGAAGTGCACATTGCACTAAGTTGAGACAAAAGATAAAATAAGAGATTTATAAGTTTAGGATATTGCTGAATAACCAATGTTTTTTTCAGTTTACAGCCTTAGTGCCTTTCAAAAATGCATCAGAATCTTCATCACTATCGGCTTTCTCTGCACTTCAAGTGAGATGGTCAAGTCACGTGTACATTACAGAACACATTATATCCACAAAAATATTCTTAAACTCAACAGCATGCCCACAGGAGTGCAGGTTTTTTACTTTATATGATCAACATGTTATTTTTACTTCTAAATCAAATATAACCCCTAATAATTTTGCAAATGTCCATCTCAAACATAGTATTCTCTAAAAAAAAAAAAATAAATAGCTAAAAGAGCTGGTTTGTACAACAAGGATAAGAACTGGACCCAACACTTCAGCCTCATACAGCTGAAGATCTGAATTTTAAAGTTTTAATATCTGCATGCTGACCAACTGTCCACTCCATTAATTTTGTAAATTGACAACAGAATGAGAGCAGAGATCTACAGATCTCAATGCCAAATCAAAGCCAGATATAGCAACTGTCATCATAATGTCTTTATTCATGAAAAGGGGGGGTACACACAGATATTCCATACACTGTATGCAAATTCTCATTCTACAGGAATTATACTGTTACAAAGCAGAGCTAGGAAAGCTCTACACTAAGGCTACATCCCTATGAAAATACTACATGAAAAGGTTTCTTATTTTTAAAGATAAATTACATTTTTTTTTAATAATTGAGTCACACTTTTCATGTAGCACTCAGCCTAGGGATGTCTTCAGGAGAAAATAACAATATCTTACTAAATCCCTTTCAGGATCATTAAATTTAGATCACAAAACTCTCGCAGGCGTGCAATTCCAAACATGTCACAGAAACAAAAGGAGCAACAACAAAAAATGACAAGCTTCCCTTGCATTATTTTCCTCCTTTACAATGATGTTTAAGGTAGCAAAGTGTTAATGAATTCAGTACAATGTATCATGCATTGTGCTAGAACTTTTATATTGTTGAAAAATTGTCATATTTGGCTAGGCAGCTGCATAGAGAAAAAAGCTCTGACAATATCTAATTGAGTCTATTTTTACTGTCTTTCAGATAACATTGTTAGAATTATGTACTGTACATATTTCTTATTTTTAGTTTCATACTCCCTCCCCCTTCTTCACAGCCCTTCACTGCAACAGTATTTTACTACTTCTGATATAAATCCAGGTCATTTCCACAAAAGAAGAGAGAGTCCTATTCTGTAATACTGAAGTGGGGCTACAAGCTGTTATGTAAATCACTATTAATAACAGAGTATTCAGGACATGTGCCTCTTAAAGGCTGGTTCTTCTTTAGAAAGCTGACTGGGACACAAAAGCTTCAAGTTCTCTTTCCTACTTTATCATATGCTTCCTGGGCATTTTTGAGCTGAACATCTAATCTCTCTTGCTCCTTTCTGTAAAATCGGAATAGCAGAAATATTTTCTTTTTTTTTTTTCTGCCTTTTGAAACCACGAATGCTTCAACGCAAAGACTGCCTTTTCTGCATACTTATCACACCCACTGCAACTGCTCCAACTCATACAGGCACACAAAATCGCAGGTATTAGCACAGGACACTTGCAGGGCTTTCACCATAACAACTTGATGTTTCTCACATGTCATAGTCTTGTAGTATAATCAGGTAGGTAGGTTAGTCACACAGACAGAACCTTTTTCTCCAAGACTAGAGAAAGCATATCTTGTGCCTCATCCTTTGCAGAAGAGGGTTTTCCCCACTTGAACTGGCTAGATGAGTTGCATAGCACTAACCAGAAATGTCAGGAGCACACATTTCAGACCAACAGAAAGTTTTTTGATAGGAATCAAATTGCCTGTGGATGCACATGCCAAACAGCACCATGGTTGCAAAAGCACGGGTGAAGAAAGTTACTCTTCTGCACAGCTGGCCAAGAGGACTGGACCTTCAATTTGTGGAAATATAGATGCTCTATCCTGCTTCCATGCAGGAGAACAACACACCAAACTAGATAAAGCAAGCCAAGCAGGTCAAATAGCCTCAAGTCACCACACAGAAATGCATTTATTTAAAATTATTGCTACTAAGGCTGAATCTCTCTCAAAAAATATCCTATAATTGGAAAACAACAAGAAACCCACTCTGATACTACCATCCCCCAAACACTGTTGTTTAAATATATTTTTGTACCTGTAGGCCCAAGCACAGGATCCACAATGAAAGTTTCAACCAGTCATGACCCAGTAGAGCCTTTTGACATGTATAAACACACTGGGGAAACTATCAATAGCTCGGCTCCATGATGCTTTGGAGGAAAAGTTTTTTTGAGAAGCAGAAGAATTATTTCAGGGACAAGGTGCAGGAGAATACAATAAGTAGAGTTTCAAGATAGAAAACAAAGCACCTCACAAAAATTGCAGACTGCTCATCTTGCTTACTTTGAGTTTCTGTGATTTCTCTGGTTAGCTCCTATTAGCACTACCAAGATTCTTTTCCCCCCAGAAAGTGGAGGAAAAATGTCATTGCTTGCACTTTAATAAATGTATATTCATGTGGGTAAGCTGAAACAATGAGCAAGAAGTCAAAACTCCAGAAACAAACATGCATTTAACTGAAAATAAATACTTAATTTTACTTTTTTTCCTCCCAACAATAGAAACATTGAGTTTAGAATGAAAAGCAAGATACCATTCTGCAGAAGACTGACAAAGTAAAATACAAATTCCCTAGACATCCTTCCTTTCCCTCCAATTGTCTTCTATAAAAAAATACTTTATTGTTTTCTGCTTGACACCCCACATTCTCATCACAGAAACCTAATAATGAAACATTGTTCTGAGTGACTCAAACTTGTGTAAGCTTTTAGGTGCCCACAGGGACACTGATTACTAGAGGAACAGGAGTGAAAAAAGGAACGAAAATAGAACTTGGAAAGCATGGCAAGTCTCAGGGAAGAATAGTTGGGATCTAATGAGGAGCTGTACCTGTGAAACATAATAGCCAGAACAGAATTAGCCATTCAGGGTGACTTACTCAAAATACTTCTTACAGCAGTTTTAACAACAGAAGTGCTCCAAACCATTATGAAGTGCAGCTGTAGATACAAGTAACAAATGCACGAGTTAGCAGACCTGCTCCTCTATTACAGATGCCCAGAGGCTATGGTCAGACATCCAGGATATGAAAATGGATACACCATATAATCAAGACCATAATGCCCACGGCATTCACTTCCATTTAGCCTGCAGGCTTCTGAAAGTACAGGGAAAAGGTCTAGTCGATTATGGGAACTGGCATTATATATATATTGCCAAAGAGAGCAAAATTCTCTAATATAACACCATTTTTGGTTTTCATCAGTTTCCTGATTTACACCGCATAATATACTGGTTTGAACAGACAGATTTAGGAATCGATTGGCTTGTGCACAAACTTTCTTATGTTATTAAAAAAAAAAATCAGTATCATTTTCAGGTGTGGATCTACACAAAGACTAAAAAAAGGAATGCCACTAACTTTGTAGGCTGAGCTATAACAACCTTAACAGATTCTGCCCACATCTCTGCCTATTCTCAGTAGAGGTGGGGACTAGGTCTCACACAAAAAGTTTTTTAAAAAACAAATTAAATCTGCTCAACTACTATAGTTTACTGTCTGGTGTTATGTGACTGCATATAAAATAGTAAGTGCTAATAACAAAAAACCCAGAAATACTTCCTAAAGGAGATCTCCACTTTGAGTGCAAGATAAGCTGTAGCCTCATAATGATTAGTGTGAGATGTATTAATAATAATACTTTTTTGTAAATAAAAGGATATGTCAAGGGTTTTCTTGTGCAACATAGAGTCTGACCCTTAACTGTCTACTGTCCATATTCAAGATTGTGGTTTAACATGAGAAAATAAGCACCACGTTATGGCCATTTTATGTTCACTTCCAAGCTATGCTCAGAATAATCATACGGACAAGCTTCCTGCAGAAACACGGAACATGAGTATGTTACCTGGACTATCAGCTCCTGGCCTCATAGCTCTGTCCTTAAGAGTTTCTTGGGTAAATTATTGTTAGCAAGGACCTACTTGACAGTAAATTATTCATTTCCATTTTGCACAATTATGCAAGTAATTTATTTAAGCATCCTGTTGAATGTGTGTACAAATAACACACACAATTGTTACTAGTAACTGAATTATCAAACAGCTCAACATGACACAAGCAAAAAGAGAGACTTCATTTTTGTATCAGTGAAAAGACTTACACTAACCAAGGCAGAAAAATATTTTTGGCTCTTAGTTCTGTTTATAGCAAGGTCAGTTTTCAGAGTGGTTCTGCAGGACATTTCCTACCACAGTGGAGTCACAGAAGCAAGGCTGTTTTCTCTGAAATGTCTCTGCTTCTGGCAATTGTCAAAGGAAACACACTGGACTAAACACACCATTCATTTGCCCCAGCATGCGTCACGCAAGCAGTTCTCACAACTGAGTTGCAATACTGGACCAATGCTCAGGTTTGTGAACAGATTCCTGCCATAAGTGTCAGTCCCACATCATCCTTCATTTCAAGACCTATCCTTAATAAAATTAGCAGAGACTGATTATACTTTCTTCTCCATCAAGTAAAAGTAAACACTGAAAAAATCATTGCAAGGAAACAAGAACATCCATAAAGGGCCAAAGTTTCAAAGCAGTGTATGCAACAGGATGAGACCATCTCTCTATAGTTTCCTGGCTTATGAACAGGGAACACAAACTGGTGGGAAATCAAAGATGTACTAGAAAGTAAATTGAATTTTAAAACATCAGAAACAAAGTTGAACTTCATAAGCCAATGTACAATTCGTCGTGTATGGTTTGAGGCTTTATCAAATTTTACACCCTTAATATTTAAAATTATGCATTGCTGCAAGGCCTCCCTCTATCTCTTTTGGAAAGTCTAATACAAAACTTTTATTAAAGGAGACTAATCTTCTCTGTGGAGCCAAATAATTTCTTCGTATCCCATTTAAGAAAGCTCTCATTTTACAGGTCAGCTTTGCTTGCAATACATGCCCATTTTGTAAAGGGTTATAACTCATACCAGCTAGACTAGTGGATGAGCTGCAGTAGAATAAAGAGATTATCCTGATGACTTGGGGAAAAGGAGTTCATCTGGCAGCTCCAACTTATTAATAAAACATGTATTTTGCATTTTGAGACTGATTTCATTTCTCTTTCCCTTTGCATCTCACAGCCCATTACAGCCAAGTCGCCTTTTTTTTTTTTGTTCTTACCCCTCTTTACCTTCCTCACTTCCCGTACTTCTCTGTATACTCTGTATTGTTCACCTTCCTCCTTGCCACATGCTAGCTCACTGGGGATCCACCTCATTTTTCACACTTCTCCATCTTCCTATTTAGAGTGATTCCCCCATAACTGAGTCCTCCTTCCAGGAGCTTCTAATTCCTACCACATCCTGAAGGGCTTCTAGCCTGATAACCACCTTTTATCACATACACAGATCTCACACAGCAAAAAGCACCCCACTGGATTGCAGTCTGCTCCCCTCTACACCAGGGCTTTGGCTATTCACAGCACTGGGGCGTCTTATGCATTGTGAAGGCAAACAGCAAGCCCTTTCTTTGCTCCTTCAGGTCAAGTCCTCTACCACGAGAGAGAGCAAGTATGTCCCTGCCACATTGATTCACCACAGATTTCCCAGACAATTGTGTTCATTAACCAGGAGTCTTACAGCCCACATAGGGGGTTCTTAAATCACCCTGCTCAGCATGAATTTTGTAGTGTATTAAAAGCTAGGACTCTTCCATGCAGGGTAGACCAAGCAAGAGAAGAGCAGAAAGAGAAACCAATACCTAACTTTTGATCCCCAAACTCTGCTCCCATTGAAATCAGAACAGCCTTCAGGCTCAGGTCATCTGGTTTGAAGCCCCCAACAATCGTTGAACAAACTCAGATTATGACTGTTTTCCCATTCACCGATTTCTCTTCTCATAGCCACCCTTCTCAAAGAGACACACTCTGTACTACAGCTTGTAAAAAATAAAACCCATCTATGTTCTCTTTGTGTGTCTGCATCCAGAAAGGATGGCTTTTGTCCTTTGTGCTGCTTGAAAACAAAGCAGAGAATCTTCCCCTTTTATTGATTTCAGAGCCCTAAAGTTTTTGAAATAATGTCTTTGCCTTTCAAGCCAGAAGGGTTAGAAACCGCAGCACAGAAAAAGTTAAAAAAAAAAAAAGGAAAATTGGCAAACAAAGAAAATGTTTTTTGAAAGCATTCACTCAGCAGTTGAGAATCAGTCTGCAGAGTGTGTTCCGCTTTGTTTGCTTTTCACAGCCATTAGAGCAAGAAAGGTCTATTTGCACTCATGCCCTGCCAAAGTGGTGGGAGACTGCAAATCAACAGTGTGCACCCCAGCTGGTATAGCAGCCTGGCAGAGTCAGGGTGCTACTGCACAGAAAGAAGCAAAGGCATGGTCAGAGGCTGGGTAGAGGCCTACGCTGGTTAAAGAAAAAGAGCATCAAAAAGATCAGAGACAGCCCAAAGGCCCGCATTCCAGTCTTCTCCCTCATAGATCAGAAAAAGCATTTGACTGCAAAACTGGTCTGGAAGTGCAGACAGCCATGTCCCCACTTCTTTTCAAACTCAGAGAATTAGTCACTTGCAGGGATCACTGCATGCTGCACTGTGGGGAATGATGGTCTTCCCCTAAGTATCACAGAATCACAGAGGTTGGAAGGGACCTCAAAAGATCATCTAGTCCAACCCCCCCTGCCAAGGCAGGGCCACCTAGAGCACATCACTCAGGAACACGTCCAGTCGGGTTTTGAATGTCTCCAGAGAAGGAGACTCCACAACCTCTCTGGGCAGCCTGTTCCAGTGCTCTGTCACCCTCACAGTGAAAAAGTTTTTCCTCATGTTAACTCGGAACCTCCTATGCTCCAGCTTGAACCCATTGCCCTTTGTCCTATTGCTTAATGACACCGAAAAGAGTCTGGCTCCATCTTCCTGACACTCACCCTTAACATATTTATAAACATTGATGAGGTTCCCCCTCAGTCTCCTCTTCTCCAAGCTAAAGAGACCCAGCTCCCTCAGCCTTTCCTCATAAGAGAGATGTTCTACCTCCTTGATCATCTTCGTGGCTCTGCGCTGGACTCTCTCTAGCAGTTAAGTATCCCTCTCCCCTGACCACCATTCAGTTATTTAGCATTCAGCAGCCAGAAACTGCAGGCTAGGTCCATAGCAATGAGTCTATGAAGCAATAAAAGCCATTATTTAGCCTCACCTGATATCGTGGAATTTCTACAGATCAGGATCATACTTTCTCAAGTGAAAAAAAAAAAAAAAAAAGAGGGGAAGGCAGCTGAATCTTCCCTTACATCACCTATTGGTATATACTTTGTAATTCAAATAAAAAAAAGACAACACATAAAAGTGCTTCTGCCCAAAGGCAAATAAGGGGATAACCATCTGTTCGACCTTTAATTGACGCCAACTCAAATTGCTCCATCATATCTACAGCCACGCACTGAACCACTTGCAGAAAGGAAGTTATTTATCCCAATGATCTCCTGTAAACTTCACATTTTCTGTGTAATCTGAAAACACTGCCAAAACTATTCACTTCCTAATATAGAAGCTGGCTCAATGGATCTTCCACAAGTAAAAGAAAAACCAAGCTAGCAACCCTTTCTCTCTCACAGAGCAGGCAAGTTCCTCGTTGCTGGAATGCAAGACCCCAAACGTCTTTGGCGTGTCTTCTGTACATTGACACAAAACAGTACAGGAAGGAATAGCTGTTTGACCTCTCCTTCTACTGACAATAAGCACAACAAACATATGGGATGTATCTCTGTAGTGAGAAGAACAGACAAATTCTTAATTTATTTAATGTTATCAGAGGCTGGAAGTATTCTGTGACTTAGAAGGTCCCCTACAAACTCAGGCTTTCATGAAGATATTATTTTATCACCATGGAAAGAAATATATTTAGAGATCTGTTGACCTGAGACTTATGAAAAGCATCGAGTTACAACCATCTTCAGGAAGTTAGAAATAAAACAAAAGGAACTTATGGCTTTAGAAGAGGCTCAAAAGTTCAACTTTTCAGAATAAATTTCATTAAGATTTTTAGAAGGAAAAAAGCACACAGACTTTAATTTTAAAAAAAACCACAACCATAAATACACGTTTCTTTAACAAGTAGTCTAACGGTTCATGGCAGTAATATTTGACAGCACATTCTCTCCCATCTTTGCTCTGCTAAGATTTTTATACCATGTCTATGGCACATCAGAGACCTTCACCCTAAGAGCTGCCGTCCTTTTTCAGTAATCAATACTGACCTGTCAGCAGCCAATATGGGAAATTCTTTCCTGATGCCAAATAGGTATCATGATGATAGTCTATACTGTAGAGTGTCACAGCTATGTATTCTGCCACATAATTTGTCAGCTAGAATTACTTCAAGTCTCTTGTAGTGTTTCTGAATATGCTGCATAGATTTTAGCCATCCCATTCACCCTATTACTTGCTGGTTTTCTTTAAGGTTTTTCCCTTTGTTGGCCTGAGCAACTTTAATATATGACAATGCAGAACAGAAAAAATAAAATTAAAGAAATCAAATTCTAGTTTTGCATCTACCCACAAAGCTGCTCATTTTAAATGAAAAATAAGTCATTGCTGAAATTTTGTGCAACAATTACAGTACCTGGATCTTTCATGGAGCTTCAGGGGAGGCGTTGTTTTTCAGCAGAGCCAGACTTAGGCCTAGTCTGTGTTAACAGCTCTAGGAAAACAAAACAGAAACCATTTAAGCAAACCTGAGTTTAAGTTTTCTTCCTGACAAGCTTTGACTGTGCAGAAATCCTTTTAATGCTTTGAGTTACTGCCATAATTAAATATCACAGATATTCACTCAGAACTACAGCAACACAAGTGTAATTTTCACCATGTCAAAAATACAATGAATATCATTCTTCCTACTCATCTCCTGGCCCCAGCATGACCAAAAAAGAAAAAAAAAAAGTAATGTGGGAACTGTCTCCTTGGGAAAAGACTGGAATTTCAAGTCTTGGCACTATTTATGCATGCTGTGATTTCTTATGCACAGTCCCTATAGCATGAAAAAACCTACATCAAATATGACCATCTTCTGAAGATTCTGTGTGGGTTTCAAAAAATCACTTTGCACATTCCAGTGCTAGTAGGTACCCACACTGTGTTATGAATAACTCCTAACATGCCTCAAAGCTAGCAAGCCTCTGGCACTACTTCAGGATATGCCTGGCAAGAGAGAGTTTTCCTACAACTCTCATATTAGACACCAGTGGCATTTTGGAGAAGGATATTCTACCTACTGAACAATCTTTTTAAAGAAGGGGTCACTCAAAGCACCCTTCTTTATATACAGATGTTCAAATGATTTTTTAAGTCCAGTGTCCTCAGAAAACAAGGGTGATGCAACCACATTTGTTTACTTGTTTTTCCCCAAAGCTTCCCATATTAGCACATTTGCAAGTAGAACTAGTGTCAAAGATAATATGTTGAGGGAAAACAGGCTGTCAGTAGAGGAAAAGCTGCAAGCTAGGCTTGTGCACTTACAGGTCCCTAGTATAAAAGTTTATACTGGGGAGACCAAAAGAATTTTCTGCTTTTGAAAAACCAGAATGATAACCCTAGGGTAAAGACAGGAGAACCTTCCAACCCATGGGGAAATGTCAGATTTCCCCATCAAGCATTATATGCAGTTTCATTGAAAACGAGTCTGCAATGGTTCCTGTGCTGCTGGAACTATTTGCTCTTGCCTTTCATTTTGCTGTGGTATCCAGGTAGCTCAGCAACAGTAGAGCTCAAAGATGAGAAATGTTCTGTTCTAGTCATGCTTGTGCATGTCTGTACACTTTCAAAGCTACTTCATTGCTTTTATGTTCCCGTTCAGAAGGAGAATCTGCATCAGATTCACCAACAAACAAGCTGGGCAGACAGGTCCCATACATCATATGCATTCATTACACAGGCCTCTTGGAAGGAGCCTACACCTTCTAGTTCCTTTATGCATATGCATTTTCTGAAGATTTATTTTTATATAACATATTTCAGTGACACGAAGAGCATGACCCCTTCTAAGATTTCTTTCTCAAAGCAGTAAAATCAGTATGATTTGACCCACAAAAGCAAGGTCCAATACCAGTTTTTCAGAGCACAGAGAAGAAAGAATCTAGAGCCTCAGTTCACTCTAAAATCTACTTTAGAGCTCTGAAAGTACATCTATATTTGCACTGTGTTCTCTTTTGGCAGATAAGTGATAAAATTGCTCAGTTTTCTTGATGCTTTCAGCTGATGGTAGGCAGATTTTACATGGCTTCCTTTATGTGATTTTTACGTTAAAAAAATATATATATCCAGGAATGAATGAGAGCATTAGCCTCCACACATTCTGTACTTTATGCTATTTACTACTGGATAGCCCTGGAATATTTGCAGCTGGCTGTACTGTGTTTTGTACAATGTAGCTCTTTATCATATTTTTTTATCAAAGAACTGTGGTTTAGCACAGAATGAGGCAGTGCTGTATTGAAGCTATAATGTGGCTCAGGTTACCAGATTGCATTTTTGATGATTTGATATTAAAGTGCTCATCACAAAATAAAAATCAACATTTAAGAAATGCAAGTGAGAAAAGCTCTAAATAGAGACTGAATAAACTGTAACTTTATGGAGATTTTGCTTTACTTTCTATATTAAAACGAGTAGCTTTGAATAAATACAAGTGAATCTCCCTATTATTTTCCTTTCTGAGGCAAATCTTATACTAAACTTTCACTAGCAGAAAGTCAGGGGTGCGAGGACATGGGATTTGCAACCAACACAGCTGTGCTGGCAAAAGGCCCTAGCATAGATGCGGTTTTACCGGCAAAATTGAGCTTCTGCCAGCATAGCTAATTTCTCTCTTGGGAGTTAGTTTTGCCAGTACAGCTGCGTTCAGACTAGGGATCACTAGTCTTATAGACTTTTACAGCTCTACTGTCACTGACCTTGAAGTGTAGGCATACTGTCAGTCTCAACCTAACAGCAATTTGCCAACATGTTTGCGCATTAGTCTCTCTGATTACAATGATAGCCATCTAACAAAAAACATCCAAACAACCAAAAATGTTACCTGGCTCCTCCATCATGCTTCCAGTGTCCTGAAGTTAGTAGTTAGGCTGCTCTTAATACAGTCCTTTGCATGCCTCACACAGCATGTTTTACTGCCACAGCTAGTAATTGTTTACTGAAGCAAAGGCATGTACATCAGTACATCGTATCTTTAAACTTTTAGGGAGAACCTTTGCTATTACAGATGCTTCCTTTCCGCTTTGTTCCCTTCTTGACTTCTTCTAGCCATCTTGCTCTTCTGTCCTTTTCCCAGAAAGCTACATTCAACGTATTTACTCCTTTTCTTGTCTCTTGTCCTGCCTGCTTACTGTGAGGGTATCACAGGACACTAAGCTAAACTTAGAAGGAAAGTTAAATTGTTCCACTACTTTCCTCCTTTCTAGTAGGTTCAAATATACCATCTCCTCCCCTTTCCCTCTACTCTCCACAAAGCCTTTATGCTTGTGGGCTCAGCCCTGCTTCGCAGCTGATACCTATGCTAATAATTGCTATCAGCTGCAGTTCCACCACCTAGTTACTGGTCTTTGCCCAGCTGCTCCTTTCTCATCCTAAAGGACTTCTGCAGCATGCCATTTCTGACATGCTGCCGAAGTTGTGCTTTAAAGTGTTGATCTACTACCACCTACAGCACCTTATCAGTTTTCTTCTGTCTTTCTCAAGCATTATTCCTTCCTGCCTGTAGTTCTCCTTCAAACTGGCATCTCTTCTTTTTCTGTGGGAAGCAATTTCTGCCGCCATACCAGATATCAGACAAGACTGCTCCCCCTGCACTTATAAGAAGATATTCTGCTCTAGTCAGAGTGCAACTTTCGCAGTTAAGTGCTACAGAATACAATTGCATTCCCTGTGCCTCTTTGTCAGTAAAATTCTGAAGATGTTACTCCACGCCAGTGTCTGCAGAGCAGTCTTTTGATTTTTTTTAATAACTCCTCTGCCCTAAGCCTACAGTAAAAACCCCAAACACGATACTATTACTGCTGGGAAAGGAGAAAGACCAATTATAAAGTAAATAATAAATTTACATCAAAATAAGTCAAAAGAGTAGGAATATTCTATTTTCCAACACTGCTAAGAACAGAGTCCAGTGAAAATGGGAAACTCTTAAACAGATAAACTTTCAGCATCTCAAGCACTTGGCAGGGGGAGAACAATTACTCTGTTAAAATATTGACTGTTTTTTCCTTGAAAGATTGTTTTTAATGCTCTTTTATATAGCTGATTTAAACCACTGCAAAATACACTACCTTTTAAAAGTGTTGTGTTCTTTCTTAGAATTTACACTGAACCATCTAAATCTGTCATTTCAGTTGAACTTTTTTTCAGAGTATTGTGAAATTGTAATTCCCAGCATCCTTTCAGGATGCCTACTTTTTGGTTTCATATACAAATACACAGGCAGCAATTAAATTCCGACAGACCACTTTGTTCTGTGTCAGCCACCATCAAGAGTGGCATAGCCAGCACCTCCAAAGAAGCTTCCAACTCACTAGCATCAGAGGTAGTCTGCAAATATGCATAAGGGGTTGCTTTATTAATAACCCCTCAGCAAAGCAAACTGATGCCTTGGTTACTAATGTCCTCAAACAAACAAATGTAACAAGTTGCTACCAGATTTATTGAGAAAGAATAAAAGCCTTGAGTGAGATTTATCTGAGAAATAAATTATGTGTACCAACTAATTAATGAAAGGCAATTCAGAAAAAAAATTATTTTTCTTCCTATCCCAGATACATCATTGCAGGTAAAATACAAAAGCATTCCTTAGGACATAAAATTAAACCCCAGAAATTTCGCATCCCCAGACACAGAATTCAGCTCTGACACAGAGCATCTTGCACCCTCTTTGGCACAGGGGCATACAGATAAAGGGGTAGTGCTTGCCCTGACCGTGCAGTTTTTATCATCATAACTAGGATAATCTCCCAGGAGATGAGCAATGTGTTTAGATATCAGCTGGGTGTGAACTGGTGGAAGTACAAGCCCAAGTAAAGCTGTACTTATCCGGAAAGGCAGCTGGATGTATCATCCTGGAATGGGGGTCCCTGATGGATGGTAGTTTCTACCTATCTCCTGGGACCTCATAGTGGCAGAGCTGAAAGATGTTAGAAAACACCTTTCCTTGCATCCAGGGTTTAGTAGCTCCCCAGAGATGATGATTATTTTGAAGACTGTCTTTTTGAGGAGACTAACTTTCCTCAGTCATTTTCCAGAAAAGACAGATATAATTTTAGTTATAGATTCTACCCTGAAGATCAGGTGCCTACAGATCGGTTGCTGCAATGAAGTTTCAAGTGTCCAAATCTTTAGTGGGTCTTTCCAATGTTTGTGTTGTTTGATTCTGGCTTACTGCAATATTCATATATTTCTGTCTACCTCTCCCAAACTGCTGACACATAATCTTGACCTTAGCTCTGCCTTCCTGTAGCGTTTGCTCAGAGAAGTTCTACAGTTATTTAATATCCAAACAAAAGCAGTAAACCAGCACAAGAAGCAATCATACTTTTACTGAGATGTTATTTAGTATTGGTATTGAATAATTTTTATTAATTTTAGAGGACATTCACTAATTTGCTAAACACACCAGTAGGTAGTTGGTTATAAATGGGGCTTGCAGCAATTTTGGGGCAAGCAACAAAGCCTACCACATGGTACAGGTGAATCTGGTCTTTAAATTGTGCGTCTTTTATTTTTTTCTGAGAACATGCAAAATGGAGTCAGCACAAAGCCAGTCCCCATATTTGAATTTTTTGAAATTTTTTTTTTGCTTTTTAAATACTAACGTGTACTGATTATGTAGACTTTAAAGACTAAGGGAAGCAGCCTAAATCATCTACCAATGAAAACTCTTGCTATGTGTATTCTGTCCTTCATACCCTGGAGCTGTCACAGCCAAAGGTGATTCTGTGTTCTCTTTAGCTCTAGGAAAAAGGTGATACTTGCTTGGGACATTGCCAGAGTCAAAGAGGTTCAACTTGTGAATCCTCTACCTGGAGTTCTCCAGGCTACTGACCTGGGCTGTGTTGTAAACAGCTTGACTTTATTACACTCTCTTTTCTCCAGATTCAGTGAAGATGCACAACTGCTACTAACACTTACTGTTTAAAATTCCTCCAATTATGCATTGTTGAAACAGAGGAAATGGTAGAGACTGCTGCGGGTTTGTGGGGTTTTTATTTCAGAGAGAACTAGTTTTCATTTCTACTAAATGCAAAGAAATGAAGAGGTTTAATTGTTAATTCTTAGAAATTGTTTTTTAACTTAAACAAAAGATACTGTATGTCCAGAGAGAATATTCTGCCTTTTTTTTTAATTTTGGGGGGTGGGGGGTGGGATGAGGGGGAAGATTTGTATGAAATCAAAAGTTGAATTGTTGCCTTGAGCGCAAACTCCAGTATAACCAGTGGGATGCAGTAAGCAGATAACTTTGCATTTGGTCGCCATGTGAAAATGCGCACTTGATTACGTAAAACTTATCATATGGGCTAGGTAGTGACAGGACTGTAGTTCAAACTGACAAATTCCAACAGATTTTTTTGCTAAAGGTAGGACTTTTTACATCTGTTTGGGAGAGATTCTCACTCACGCACACACCTCCAGTATCAACTATACATTTCCTAAGTACCCTAACAGTATAGGCTGCAGATTCAACTTATCCTGAGCTTTGCATTTCTCAGCTATTGCCAATTTGCATCACAAGCATAAAGTTATTTAATATACAAAAGCTTTAATGCTCTTTCTGCATCATATAACAACACATGTTTATCTGAGTGCTAAATAAAAGCTTTCAGAACTTTAAAGTGACTTTATGAATTGTATGTACCATAAAATAAACATTAGGGTATAATAATATTCTGTAATTTGGAAAACAGCAACAGAAACCAGTAGAAGACAAAAGAACAAATGCTTCAATAATCTGCTGCATGTCAGAAACATTAAATTAATTTATGCAATAATGTAAGCACAGTGATGTTAAGGTAATATGAAGGACATAAATTATACATTATTATTGTCAGTTCTAGCACTTATCTTAGTGGTATGTCAAAATAAATCCTGATATGTTAATATTTATAGAAATGAACAACAAGTGTTACAGCTCAGGGATTCATCTGTGATATTTTTATATATAATTTGCATTTGCACATATGGTTGTCATTGTCTTTTCTGTAATTTGAGAGGTAAGCATCATGCAATTCATTTCTAATGCATTTTGCATTACCATGAAAGCACATTATGCTTCCTCCACTAACGCCTTTCAAATAGATGGCCTGCAATGATTTAGAGATTGCACAAAACGACTCAGCAAATGGGTGACAATCTACCTGCAAAATCTGCAGTAACAATAGGTTACTGGTGAGCAAAGTGCATAGTTTGCTAGTGACAGATTGTCTCCATAGAGTAAATCCATCCCTAAGTCCTTGCAGTGAGGCAGATCTTAAGGATTAATGTCTGCAAAGAACACATTTTCATTCTTTATATTTTCACACGAGATGAAGGAATAATTCACCCTCCTCCCCCTAAAATCTGAGGATCTATGCTTTACCCCCTTTCATCATCCCCATTTTCATCCAACAGATTGGTGTCTGGCTGAAGGTGAGTGGATACAACTTGACTTAACATTTGAAGTTGACAGGAAAAGTTTCCAGAAAAACAATACAAGAGAAGGTGTCCCCCCTCCCCCCGAATTAAGTACACTCACAGTTGCTGCTGCCTCAGAAGCAAGAGGCATACATTCTTCCTTCAGTAAGAGACCATAATTCCTCCCCTGAGTAAGGGTGGGTTAGAGATTTTGGCCTTGGGCCATGCCTTCTGGGGTCTGGGAACCATGCTTTGGATAAAAAGGTAGCTATAGAGTTTATATATTGCTGAGTCTACAAGTAAGGCTACTGTTTCTAATTACCCAAGATCATTTTGCTGTTTTCCAGAAAAGAAGTGTGAAAATAATTATATTCCCTGATTCAGCAGTAAAAGACTTAGCCCAAGCCTTACATTTGTGTTCTGCTTATGGGAGGACTGCCATGTCAAAATGATTTGGCTAAGTCATATGATCCTATCTTTTCCCAAATGTCTCATACACAGCTGAAGTTTGTTGCCCCAAAGTTCATCTGTCAGCTTCTTCCACACTGGAAATTCTAAGTTCAGATTAATGCAGATGTCTGTTTTTTAAAAAACTTAACAACTCTCCCAGGTACCAACCTTATCTTCTCAAAGATCTCATTTGGAAAAATAGCTTCATATTTTTCTATTACTTTCCCTCCCAAAGTATTTCTGGGTCTAATTACAAGTCTATGAAAATCAACCTAAACATTCATTTTGATGTTACCATAGGCACTGAATCCACAGGACAAATAGTAGAAAAAGGTAAAGGATAAGCCATGAAAAACATTGACTATTGTACGATGTGGCCTAACACACAGCCAAGCTCCACTTGGCATTCCATGAGCATACAAGAAGTTACAGGAGAAAACAAAGGGAAGTCTCAGAGACTGGTTTCTGATAAGCACACTCTAAAATCAGCCTAACACTTGAAAGAAGAGAAAGGGTTGCACAGGAGAAAATTGAGAGGATACATTGTCCTGTAAACCGTTTGTCAGATGTGACAACACAGACAAAAAAATCCTACTTGATTTCATCTTTCAGCAGGGAAAAAACCTAAATACTCAGTGACCACATTTTCACAGAACCCATATACAATTCAGGAGAGTGCAAAATGGCACAACGGAGTACAGTCTCTCTGCAACTGTACCTGAAAGAATTCCACACCAGTACAAGCAGCAAACTAACTATGTTGCAAGTATATAGTAAAGCATAGTATGTGGGTCTGATTTATCACTTGCCTTTTGTTTATAACATTTCATGCTCCACAGAAGTATAGGATTCTCTTCCATCATTGAAATGAAACTCCTGTCATCACTGCAGTGAAATGAAATACTATAAAAGGCTCCTTGAAAGTTCTGGGAACAGAGAGGAAATAGACTTGGCGTAAGTACGGAAAAAGCTTCTAGGCATGCAACTTTACAATAGCATTTAGTCCCTGTGGGATAGGTCTTCAACTACGACAAATGTTATCACTTCATTGAAATCAGTGGAGAAATAGCAATCGATACCAACAGAGGATTTGTCCCACTGACTTCAAAGGATGTACTTACAGTGCATACATTTAAAGCAAATGTATAAACCTTTCCAACACTGGGGACTATAATGTAAGCACACCAAATCCTGAAGTCCTTACTTAATATTTTACACTACTCTTATTCAGAAATCTTGCATTGGAGTCAATCAGGATAAGTAATGAACAGAGAACTAAAAGATGTTTTCAGACCAAGACAGTATGCATGAGAGTCTTACATGTCAAATGCTTTTTGGCAAAATAAAGTGTTTAGTTTCATGTAAATTTGTATTCTGGAACTGAAATCTTTTTTTTTATTTCTTGGGTTTAGGGAAGAAGGGGATCCTTCTTTAGTATTTTTATATAACTTTCCCAAAGTAGATGAAGCAAATAAGAGAGAGTGAAAACACGAAGCAAGTTGAAAGTAAGCATATACAGGCATTATGGATTTTAACTGACTCAGTACCAAAAGGAAAAAAAACCAAGAGAGGGAAGAAGAAACCTGAAGTTCTAGAATAGTGCGTGTGTTTTGCAAACATTACTCATTTTTCAGCTCTATAAAACAGAAACTATGTCAAATATTTTAAAGTATTCCATAAACTGTTTTTCCATTTCCGGACAGTTCTTATACACATAACCTTTTAGATTTTATGTATTTTTGAGTACAATTTTAGGAAAATGTAAGATAATGTTAAAGGTGTTTAATGTGGCCCATCCTTCTCGAGCACTCATAAATCCTGATAAGGGGAACGGGAGTCTAAAGTGTAAAAGCATATTGTACATTCCCTCCAATTTGTTCCTCACTTGGTTTCTTCTAGACTTCTGTTGCATATATTTGTATAAATTGTGCAAAGTTACTGGAAAATTCCAATAATGGGCATACAGAAATACAGAATAACTGGCACTTTTCTCCTAGGAAAGAGGAAAAGGTGCAACTTTATAGTGTGCTGATAGGGTTAAAGCTGCCTCTCTCCTGGATTTAAAGGACCCTTAACAAAATGGTCACTACAGGAAAGGTGTATTTAAGAGATATTTGTTCTCAGCTGCCTAGTGGGGTTTAAGTGGCAGCCTGATGCTTGTTTGTTTCTTTGGTTTCATTTGAACTTGCTATCACTGCACTGCAATGTATTTTTCAGGTGACTTCTTTTTCTCCCCTCTGTAAGGTCTCTAGCTTTGTTTATTTCTCAGTGCTGCTTAATAATAGCTTCCTTCTTGCCTCTGGCTCTGTTCATCACATTCCTTCCGTTACTTTGTCTTCCTCATCCTCCTAACCTCCTTTTTTGACACTTTCTCATATATGACCTTTCTACTCATCTATCAAATATAGCGTGCTTCCTCAGCTAGCCCACAGTGTCCAACAGCATTCTTACCCAGAAGATAACAGGTCACATCCTCAGCATTTGGCTGGGAAACCAGCAGGCCCCCAGACAACAGTCTTGCATGGAGAAAATCTTGAACTGGCATTGAGCCACTGAATCAACATATATGGCATGGGCTTCTTTTTTTGCCAATGGAATATAGGATATGTTTGGAGTATAAATGGCCTGACTGGACAATCCTAGTGGAGTATCAGCTCCTGCAACAACTCTGCAGGCAGTAGGCCAACCATGAGTTAGCAGAGTTCTGATGTTAACCTAAACTGTACTGGCCACCAGGAAGTGGCTATTGGATTTGGAATGGATAGGCATGCGTAAACCTGCTGCTGCTTCAATATTTTCTGTTTCTAAAAGCATTTTCTTCTGCCTCCCTACATGCAGCCATCACCAATATATTCTTTGGTCAGTACACTGCTTTGCTTCCTAGAAAAATTCTGTTCCTCTTTCTCCACAGGGCACAAACTGCCATCACTTTCTGTTATCAAGCATAATTTCCGTTAAATCACCTCTTAGTTCTCTTAGAGGTCTCCTGAGACTTCTGAGCACAAGCTAGCTTGTGTGGACAAAAGAGGCTTAGCACTACAATATCCCTGGCAGGGCAGAGAAGCACATGTGTGGCTAGAGCGAAGGACCAGAAGTCAGAGAGAACCAGAAAGGGTCTAATACCCAGCCACAAAACAAGCTCTCCTACACACAGATAGGACCTGGCACATCTGTATTTACTGAGTCCTAAAGTGACATACCTCTCTGTGAGGGAGAGCAACAACACGTTTCTCAAACTTCAGGATCTATTTATACTTTTCTACAGCACTCACCACTCTCACGTGGGACTATGTTGAGTCAAATCAGCTTGTCGTGTTGCTTCAGAGTGTCACACTTACTTTTCTTCCTTTTTTTTGATCTCTCAGGCATAAATATGGAGCATCCCTAACACCACTGGTAAAAAAAAAATAAAATAAAAATCTAAAAATGAAACAGAAACAGAAGTTCACACTGAGATAATTTTATTCCAACTAGAGAACCAGCACGCCTAGTCATGTCATGTGCACCTGTAGTGCTCTTTCCTTCCTCTCTTTCACAGGTATTAGGCTTTGGTAGCAAACACACACACCACACTTCTTCAGGGTGGTACGGGGGTGACATAGCCTGTAGGTATTGAGAGCAGCCAGGCAGGGTTGTGTATGTCAGCACCAGCTGTTCTCCACAAAGAATGCGTGTTATCATGCTAAACAAGATGCATCTTTTCTGCATTAGGCTGGTAAAGCTTTGCAACTTTGTCAACCTTTTTAGCATTCAACAAATTCTTTTAAACATATGACTTTTATTAAGTTAATCCATTCATTGTCTGGAACTGTGCAAAGTGACATAAAAGCACAATGAAGCCTAATTAAACTTGTTCTGTGAAAGCTAATTTGTCAAACCCAGAAGCATAGTTCATAGATAAATGCTAATATTTGAAAGTCAAATTAAAGTTGAAAAGGTTTGTAATAACAGTTAATTAACTCTTGTTTTGTTTTCCTCTCACAAACTTGAACCAGCTGAAATATTGCTCAGTTCATCTTTAACATTTTGGACCACAAAGATAAAATTCAAAGCTTTGAGATAAGCCTTTGATGTTGGTATTCTCTACAGATTATATATTATTTTAAGATCTCTTTGTTTAAAAATTCATTTTTATTATCCCTGCATGAAATGCATGGCAATTCCCCAAATAACTAACCATCAGGGCAATTAACATCTTCGATCGACACCATATTCCTGATAATTAATACAGACTTTGTACCTCCCCTGTGATAGCTGCAAGGGTTTGATTTTTCAGAGCAACTGTTCATTTACAGAATCAGTTTCATCCTAATGAAAATGGATTGTGAAACTTTAATGAACAAGACTTTGCTGTCATAATAATAAAGACTTTGAAACAACACGAAGACCTACATTAACAAGTATCTCGCTATACTCGTGTTGCTGCGTTGTATCAAACCAATTAAGCCATACAATGAATATTAACACCAGTGTTTTCTGAACTATATGATATCAGATAAACTCACAAAAGTGAGCACAATTTTGCTTCAACGACTTGGCATTATAGCTTAATAAAGTAGCATATATAGCAGAAGATGGCTTGATCTGCCCTTCTCCCTTTGGTTTAACAAAGGTAAGCAAAAGTCTGGAAATCCAATTTACATACAGTGCTAGGTACATTAGCTGTGAAAGGCAGTGGACTGCCTTTCCTGTGTGCTTCCACTGTGTTAGGAAGTACATATAAAAGCAAAGAAGTATGAAAGAGATCTGCCAAAAAATGTTGTCTCTGGCATGCATGTAAGTGCCTGTACTACCGCCTTGCCGGATAAATAGTTCATCTATTAACAGGTAGGTTATCCTGAGGAAGAGGTTGTCATTTCAACATTAATCTTGGGTGGCCTTGCCAAGAATTCCCTGCCAGCAAAGGGTTAAAGGAGTTTCAGCTAGGTAACTAAGCCAAAAATAAAAGCAGAGGCAAGGAGAGAGTGCAAGAGAGAGGGGGTGAGAGGTCTGTGGTACACAGGGATGCTTTGCTTCCCCTGGCTGGCCAGAGCAGGGCTGGGAAGGGGCAGAGGGCCCTGCAGCCCCACCACACGCCCTGGGGTTCAGCCCCACCGCCCTGACCCTGCTGGGGAAGCAGGGACATGGTGGACCCGGCAGAGGCCTACCTGGGCTGGGCACTGCCCTTGGCCCAGGGCCTCCCTCACTGAGGCGCCTTTCCAGCCCCACGTTCCACCTGCCTCATCCCACAGATCCACCCAGTGTGTGGGGCTCCCCGCTGGCCCTGCTCACCGCCGTGGGCCCTGACCTGCCCTCCCTGCCAGGGTCTGCAGGGCTGCCCTTGTCAGCCAGGCACCCCGGGGCTCCCAGCTCACCCCCTGGGAGTGGGGGCTATTGAGGGGAAGCACTGCCTTCCCTTCCGCCCTAGCATGGAAGGTCTCACGCATAACCTGACACATCCCCTCCAGAAAGGGCCCGTTTGGCTGTGGTTCAACTTAAAAACCAACCAACCAACGACCTGGCGAACAAATAAAATATCTGGAGGGAGGGAGGGTTAAAATTTTCATCTGCTAAACGATGCCAGTGTTTCTGTACAGCCCACCTCACCTCCTTGAAAAGTTCAGAAATGAATTTTGCTCCACCTCCAATGCCTTGGAAAAAGGTCTTTCAAAGTTGTCATCTAAGCTGTAATATGCTCTTAGTGTTCATCTGGCTAAATCCCTTCAAACATGGAAGTGGCTGATTGTTTCCATTTTTAAGAATGGGGTACGGGAGGCAATGGATAGAATCATTAGTAAATAAAATGAATGGGATGATTTTAAAAAAGAATAATTTGCTCAATCAAGAATAATTTGAACAGCATCTAAGTAGTCATGGAAAATCATAAACTATTACCCTATATAGTGCTCTGTTGACTATTAAATGTCTCCTTTTTCACACCACTGGCCTGAATGAATAACTTGGCAGCACAAAATTAGCCAGGTGGCAAAATGTGCTTGTGTCAGCTATTGGCCAAACAAAACAGCAAATAGCAAAGCTCATTTTGCAATGTCACATTAACCCCTTCAACACTGGAGGTTCGTATTTTTATATCTCCTCTTTAGAAGAACCTGGGAGCAGGCCAAAAGAGAACCGCTCACTCCCTGCAGCACAGGTGGCCCTGCTCTTACTCCACTTGTCGCAGTTGCAGGTTGAGGCGATGTTTGTGCTTGTTTCCATACATGGCGTTTGAGATTATACGGAAGGGGCTGCTCCGGAACATCTGTATCAGCTTAACATCCCAGTCTGGAAAAACTGTATGCTCAGATGCTTTTTACCAGAGGGGATTTTATGCGCAACTTCCTTTACCTTTATTAGCACCATCTCTTTACATTATCATAGTACCTACCAATTTTTCTGTTTTCATGTTGTCATTATCTTCTGTTTATCCAAGAGGCCTTCAGGAAATGGATGTAAAGAGCATGAAGCAGTAAGCCAAGTGTTAGAGGACTAAACTGTATTATGTTCCTAGTAGCTTCAATGGAATTACCTCAGGGATTAATCTACAATTTTACTTACATAGCCTTACTAAAATATTATATATGACAAAAGAACGCTTATCTCATTGATGTCAGTGGAATTCTTTTGATAGATTTCACAGAATTTGTCAAGAGCAAACAATGACCTTTTTCATACTAGAGGTTAATACAGGGGAACAAAATATGTTCTTTTATAATTAGCAGCCTTTCCCAGCTATAGAAACTCACCTTCACATTGCACAGCTAACAGTAGATCCCTAAAGTTAAGCCTGGGCCTGTTTTTTGTTAACAGAGAATTTATTTAACCTTAGTATGTAATATTTCCCTGAAGTACTATGGAATTTCATTAAGAAAATAAAGGCAGTATTTCATAATTAAGTTGCCAGTTTAATATTTTTTTTTTACATGAGACATGCTTTACTGATAAAACTGGCCATTTCATTCACTTTAAACCCAAAGCAGAAAAGGGTAGGTTATTGGCAGCTGTATTTTACACAAAGGATATTTATGGGTTTTTTGGTCCACAACATACATATCTCATGTCATATTCACTTTACTTCTGCAAATGATAAACACATTGTACCTAGCCAAGGATGATGTCCTGTCCTGTTCGTATCCAGGCAGTCTCTTTTCCACTGAGTTATTTCACATGCCCTAGGCAAAAGACCTGTGTGAATATTTTCCATTAAAAACTGCAGTGGTGGGAGGAGGGAATCACCAGTACTGTAAGTTAATGAGATGGGGGGCTTTAAATACACTTAATAAACAGTCACTTAGGCTGAGCATAATAAGTCATGGAAATTTATAAACTATTACCCATTATAGTACTTCATTGACTATTAAACATCTATTTTTCACACCACAAGCCTGAGTGAATAGCTTGGCAGGAAAAAAATTGGCCAGGTGGCAAAACGTGCTCAGTACAACCCATGTCAGATATTGGCCAAACAAAACAGTCCAATAGAAGCTGATTTTGAAATGCTTTTTTAACCCTTCATAGTCTATGGTGAAGTTTTCTAGGAGCAAACACACTTATATTCCTGCAAAGAGGAATAGCCATTAGCACTATAGATGCATGTTTTCTTAGTGCTTTTGCCTATTCTGGATGCTTGTCCTCTCTATACTGCATGTCTGTGATCTTCAGACCTGGTGATAGTCACAGCCCAGGGACAAAGACATTGTCTGTTACCTGAGGTGTGAAAGTCCACCTGACAAAAAGTTGTCATTGCAGGCTTTTAAACCTGGGTTTTGGACAGTGCTCTAATTTGGGATCCTCTGTTACCCTTATTTAAAAATAACCTCCAAGGAGGACTGGGGGAATTTCCAGTCTAGGTAAACAAGTGGTGATCCCTAATCACTCTTCCGTGAGTGAAAGGACAACTTCTGGTGTAGGCGTAAGGTTTTACCCATGGATTTAAAACTGTGGCATGCATGGAGTTACACAGAACAAGGGATGTCTGAGAGGAAATCTCTGAGCTGGGTACCTTGACCCCATATTAGCTCTGCTGATCTCTGTGGAGAGGCCAAAAAACCAGATTTCTAGTAGCTCATCAGACCTCAGCCACCCCAGACTGTTTAAGCATCCTAGGGTATCTGATGCCTGGCTGAAGAGCCCCCAAATAACATAGAGTAGAAGGGCTAAAACTGGTAGCGTATAACACACTAGAAACTATCTAAAGTCTAGATGAAAAATGAGAGGTTTGTACTGTATCTGAACTTTCATCATCTTTTGTGGCTTCAGTTAGGCACAGCTGCAGAAAGACAGCAACCTTGTTTTTCATTATGTCCTCATATTGGTCAGAGCAAAGGATCCATCATTTTGATTCAGCTTCTCGCCCCGGCCTCATGTTTCTTCCTTTCTCCCATTGAATACTATACTCCTGTCTTCAGTGTACTCATCCCTTCACTGACAAATTTTGGAAGCATTTTACCAGGTTATACAGAAAGACAAAACAATCTTTATCTCTTGCCAATACCAGCCATGACTACAAATTCAGCTGTGAGCACATAGTGGGTAACACCTCCTGCCACAAGCTGACGTGACAGTGTTCCTCTGTGCCACTACAGGGCTAAAAATCACTGTGTTAGAAGAATGGCTCAGCTTCTGATGTCCAGTCTCTCTCTAATAGCTGATCCATTGACTTTTTGGGTCCCTACAGAAAATTACCATCTAGAAATAGCCCCCTACCATCCGCTACTTGAGGTGGTACAGATACACTGCTGAAAACACATCTGGCAAAGCTGTGTCAAACATTAATTACATTTTTGGGGCAAAGGGCTGTATGAGAGGGAAAGGAGAGCTTACAGTTGTCTTAGTGTCTGCTTGCATCAGTCTAGTTGACAAAAGGGGGGCCAATGGGGCAACACTGAACTGAGCCCAACATACATGGCCAAAGGAAACTGCTGAAGGAATGCGTGTAGGTAAAAGAAAAAAAAAAAACCAATTACCGGAGCTGGAATTAGGCCAGAACACCTTCACTGACACCTCTATTCATGAAAAAAGAAAAAACTGTGATCCTTAATGACCACAAATGATCACAGACTCTGTTTTACATCTCTTACAAAAGCCAGCATATTCAGCAGCGTTACATTCCCCAGAGCTAGACGGATAAAGGGGGAAATATGTAATTGATTATTTTCCCCCCAAGAAAATCATGATACTGTTAGCAGTAATTTCAACAGTACAGAGATTTTCAAACAAAGAATCAGTCCTGTTTAACCTGGAGGCTGACAGCGTTAGAAACCTAAGGTGTCTCACTCACTGCTTGCTTTTGCAGAGGTAATCAGGATCTGCTTCTTTTCAACTTGTATGCATAAAAAGCTTCTTAACCATTAAACTATAACTCTTACCTGCAGCAGAATGGAAACACTCAGCCTCTCTGAAGGTACCTTGTAACGTCATTCCAGCAGGACAATCACTCGTCTGTCCCAAAGCCCACTGAAGTAGATGGACAGGCTTCTGTGGGTCTCGCTGTGGTTTACAGTCAGGTATGAACACACACAGAAAAGACATTGAGCTCTTCATTTCCACTAAAGAAGACCTATCAGTTTACATGAATGCTAACTGCTTTTAAGGGCCATGCCTTCAGATGCCTTTTCTGACACATATTACTCTATCTCAAAAATGTCCTGTTTCATACTCAAGCCATGTAAGCTATTCATCCACTGGTTATTCTTTACCAAAACTTTGTTCTCTGTTACTGGCTACTATCTATTAGTATTTTGTCCTGCAGTCAACATCCCTTAGCTGTGCAAGAGAGACACTCAGTCAGGCTAAGCTCAGACTAATTGGACTTGAACTACACAAAAATCCAGTGCTACAGAATTAGCAATAGCTCATAATGTACAAAGGCACAATGGAGTACCTAGCTACTGGATACTTAGCACTATACCATATAGACACCTAAGCCACCAAAAGTATTCCAAGTTCTCTTCAGTACGCGTGGGTACACTTTATGTACTGCATGACACTATTCATTATGGTATCTTAAATCATTTGAGGCACCAAACTCTGGGAACAGAATGGCATGATTAGTGGCAGCAGGTGGCACAACTGAAGAAGCTCTGAAAAAAATGGATATTTAGTGGACCCTGTTGATGAGAGAGGCGGATTTCACCAAGAAATTAGCTTATCAAGCTCTTTATTAAGTTGATAAATATTTCCTGGGAGAGCAAGACAAGGATGTCTTTTTCAAGTGAGGAACAAAATGTACATAGAGTTCTGTAACTAGATGCCTACATAACACTTCAAAAGTCAACCTCAAGATAATTGTTTCAATTAAGAGGATCATTGAGATCAGTCTGCTGAAGTCAGTCTTTCTATTCATAGGTTAGGAAAACAGACAGACTTTCCTACGTTTGCAAGAAGAAAGATACTTTTTGTGAGGAAGAGGGAACATAAAATCTACAGAAATTAACAGGTAGTGTGTGCTGCACTTCCATTCATACATTTTTGACTTCAAAGTTTATTTATTAAGCAGCATAAACCTGAGGTTTAAAATACAGGTATCTAATGCCAGGCTGTGGCTTGGATTCAATAGGAGTCTGTATCTACCTTATTGACATAGAAACAGACAGATATATCCCCCCGCCCCCGCTTCTCCATATTGCTATTTATTCAGTTCCTTGCTCCCTGAAGTTTGGATACACAAGAGTAAGAAAGACTAACTTGCCTTTACTTACCCATCCTCTCCTGGAAGAATGAAGAATTAGGAGTTCATCTTTTCCCCTCACATACTTGCTGGTCATCAGTTCTCACTGGGATTCAATGTCTTGTGGGGTAGCTCTTGGCATGGTGTATTCTTTTTCACAATAATTTGCTCATCTATTGCCTACTAAAATCTCACTTCTCTTTTGCATGAAAATTACTGAATTGAAACTAGGAGAACAGCTCCCATGGATCTACATATATTCCTTGGATTATTTGTTCAAAGAGACTGATATATTTCTGCTGTCAAACTTACAGTTGGCTTAACACAACTTGGAGCCTATAGTGTTGCTCTAACATGTGCTACTGGTAAAGTTTGCTCTTCCAAAATGTTATGTTATTTTTCACTGCCAAAGCACACACCGATCCTGTGCTCAGCTATGGAAACTTAATGAATGAAAGGGAGTAGTTTCTGAACTCTGAAGAATTTATTTTATGTTCTTTTTTACGTTGGCTACTACTCTGAAACACTTCTGCCACTTTAATGGGCAATATAAAATGGCCCAAATCATTGCTGTCCTAGACCCTGTGGTGGTTAAATAAAACAAAGCAATATTTCAACCTACCTATTGAGAGGGAACACAGAGCCTCACTTCACTTCCAAAGCAGACAAGCGTTTTTGCTCAGGTGCTTGCAAAGGAAGGGTGCTGTCATATCATCATCATAAGATTTGGCATTAAGGTTATTGAATCTGTTCTCGTTTCTAGACTCACCATTATTGGGAAGAAATCCTACGTTGAACACCCTTGGCTGACTGGAGAAGTAGGAAGCATGAGGTCTTGTTGCTTAATTGCTGACAGGGTGGCATCTTGTTGCTGCTCTGCCAGGGCCCCTGTGATGGATCTGAGCAAAATACTGGTGAATTTTAAAAATGAAGCCTCACTCAGCCCCTTTAAGGCAAGAAAGGGTGCTCTAAGATGGAACTTTTTCTTCCTATTTATTTATTTTTATTTCATCTTTTGTCAAAGGAAAAATTATCAGCACTGACCAGATATTCTTGGCTCTGGTAACATGATCTCTTCCTTACCCTTTATTTAATTCATCTTACAACCCTCTGAATTCTGAATTTCATCTAGCAAAAATTCAGAGGATTTATACTCCTCTAAGATGCTTGTGGTGTTGCCTTTTTTCCGTTATTATATGCCACTCATGGCATCTACACAAACTTGCTGTTTCAGCTATGGAACAAATCCATAAGACACCACTGTAGATGCAAACCATGTACCCAAATGAGTTGATTTTGGCACCCAGATTGCTGATGAAATTTGTGCTTCATTAACAGATGCCTAATGTATATAATACACATTTTTTAGAGTTGACCTCAACCTGGTGAGGGAGGCTGGCTGACCCCATGAAAATACAATTACCTAATGGGAGATTAGAGAGTTTTGCTTATTGTATTTACTATTTCTAGGAAATTACTTTGTGTCCCTGTAGCTGCGTCAGCCTTCTTCTTAAAGTATGTTTTAATGTTATTAGAACTTGCAAGCTAAACTAGTGGAAAGACAGGGAAAAGCAGCACAATTTCCTTTTAGATCAGAGCCAACGTTTCTTCAAAACTTTAGCAGGCTGGGTTTGCCATAAGATCAATGCAGCTGAACACTCCACCTGCAGAATGAGCTCACTGTCTGTGCATTACGCTAACCCTCTGCCAGTCCAAGTAGTAAGACTCCTGGGGTTGGTCTTGAACCTGCTACTCCCCACACTGGAGTGCTAAGCTTTGCTGCCAAGACACCAGGCCAGGTATTAAATGCATTCTTGTTTCTGTTACTTTCCAGCACTCAGAGGACCACATTAGAAAGCCTAGAAAACTTAATTGGAAAGCAAGGAAAATGCGGAATGCTTAAAGGCCTTCTACAGACAGGAATATGTTCTCCAAAAAACCCGTCAACAACCCAACAACATTAAAAAAACCCACAAAAATACCATCCCATCCCCCCACGCCTCATGGATTTAAATATTCGGGTCACCTTTTCCTTAAAGAGGCATCAAGACGATCAATCCAATTTGAAACAAACAAACAAAAGAATCAGGACTAAGCAAGTTTGCCCTCATCACTTCAAATTTTATGTGGTCTGCTTATTTCAGCATTGTAAGGCTTCCATCTTTCAGAGAAGGGGACTTTATAGACACTGCTGCTCAAATCCCCAGGTGTAGGAGCCCTGGGATATGAACCCACCAAGGACCTCCAGTTCAGTCTCACTCAGGACTTTGGATGGGGCATGTGCCCCCCATGAAAACTGTGGAAACCACAGCGAAGGGCAGAAGTGTTGCTTTTAATTAATTGGAGTAAAACTAGTGAACAGGAAAATGAGGTTCCCATAAAACCGATTTGGCAGGAGGCTTTACCATAGGTTTTATAGCCCTTACAAGGGAAAAATGAAAAGTTCATTTGTGGTTTTCTAGCTATGATTATTGGAGTTAAAAACTCAAGCACCTCAGGTTTGTCATTGTATAGATTGTATGCACGGGAAATAATGCACAGTAGAATTTGAGCACTGTGTTAAGTCAAGCTTCTCACTTACAGGTTTTCCTAAGATCAAGACAGCAACAAGAAGCAATTCAAAGATTCCAAGACGCAGTGAATAACTCAGAAGCACATAGGCACTACGATATGTTTTTTCAATATAGCTAATTGTTAAAAAATATTAGTAATTTACTGCTTTCTGAATCAGAGCTAAATTTTAGTCTTTCATTGTTTCACAAGACTGCTTCTTTTAACTGTTTATTTGTTTCACTACAAGGAGTTTCCCTATTAACTATGTGTCTTGCTGTGTTCATTTTGCTAGCCAGACTCCGACAAAGAAGAAAAGGAAAGCCTTCCATTTGTAGCTATATGTCTTAAGAGAAATATGTCTGTGCCATTTTAAGCTACCTTAAACGTGACACTGCCTTCAAGCTAGTCATGTAAGTCAGGGGAATAAAGAGGAAGCAGTTATATAAATTCGTATAGCTCCACTATTTACAATGGGACTGCATTGATTTATCTCTTCTGAGATTTTTAAAACTTAACTGCGCTGTTGGGTATGGAGGGAGAGACTTCCAGAAAAAAAGTCATTTAGCATGTAAATAATAAACATTTAAGAAATCCATAAACCCTGATCAAAATACATGTCTACTGCTGCAAATAGCAGATCCAAGTTTTCTGTGCCTTGATTTGGAAGGGTTCTCCATCTTGAACATGAAATGATTAATGAACTATAATTAATCTGATGGTTTTGACAGCTACTATTTATGTTGAACTTTGATATACAGCCCAGTCACCGCTTTCTTGTTGGTGGCTTCACAATAAGGTAATTGATCTGGATCCAGACTGAAAGACAACCACATCTCATCACAGTCCTATAGCATCAGTCCTCAGTGCAGAAGGGAGCAGTAAGTTAAAGAGGCTGTTAATATTTTTTAATAACTTACTTGAGAAGAAAATGCATGTTGATAAAGTTTTGCTATCAAACCTAACTCATTCATCAATTTTCATTTGTGCAAGAATAAGGAATCTGCTTTCTTTCTGATTTGGCTAGTAATAAAGCCAAAGCTAGGAGTGTTTACACATTAGTGCAAGTAGAGGGTAGAAAGTGGTAATAGAGTTACTGTACACATTTGGAGGAACTATATGATGTAAAGGAATAGCTCTCAACAGGACTGATGTCCCCATGTAAGTAGGGAAATATCGAGCAAGAGCACTAAGGCTGTTTTGTCCACATACATAACATTACCGAGGTGTTTAGATAAAAAAAAAAACCGAAACAAACAAACAAAAAAATCCCACAAAAAAACCCCACCACAAACAAAACAAACAAACAAACAAAAAAACCCAGAAAAACAAAAAACACAAAATGAAGATATTGAAATGCTCAGAAAGTTATAAAAACGTGAGATCAAAAGCAATAGTCATAAGAAATATCAGAAGCTTTATCTGTGTAATTCAAACATGTTTATTACATCCCTGTTATACTTAGGTAGGGGCAGGAAAGTTCTCCATTAACACAAGGTTCTTTGATGTTCTTGATTGGGGATCAAGCATGACAAGATCCCACAGATGAAGATTAACTTCAACTTCCAGCTGCAAGAAACTCACCTTAGAAATACACTTTCTTTTTTTTTTCTTTTTGTAAACATAGATCATTATTAATCTCTGGAGCAAGCTAAGAAAGCAATCAATATACTGTTAATCCTACAGTAGTTCTGTCAAACTGGGAGGATCTCTCTCTAAAAAACATGTACTCACTCAGGAGCTATAGGATAGATGCAACATCACTTGTTGCCTTCAAGTGGCAAGCCAGACTAGATCATCCCAAAATATCCCTCCAAAATCCATGACACAAAGCAAGAAAGATTCAGTTAAAATCAATGGAGCTATGTAGATGATGCCCCTTAAAAAATTAAGAGAATAATAATAATAATAATTTTTTTTAAAAGTTACTGGTTTTGTGTACTTGTGAAGAGAGACACTGAAAAATATTAGTAGGGCTATACGCTAAGCAAGGGACCTCCCATCCTATTCCGAGTATTATGGTGTTTGGATGCTGACAAATAAATTACTTTAATTGCATTCATTCTACCAGCCACTTAAACACCATTAGGGCTTATGCATACAATAACTGTGCCATTAGTCAAATCTGGATACCTCACTGCTGGTAATCAACATTCTGTCATCTTCTACTATGACTGTCTTAATTTCTTTCTGCAAGACTCCTTCAGCACCATTCAGCTTTTGAACATGAAATTAAGGACATTATAATTTTGCCTAATAATGTTACATGATGTTCTCTCAGAGTTATAGTCTACTGGGCCACTTGTGATTACTTACAGGGAAAAGCTGAGAAGTTTTGCTGCCTGTGCTACTATTTCCTGCCATGTTGCAATCACCTGCTGCAATACCGTCCTCTATTACTGTTTTATTTGTTGCTTTGTGTCTTTCTTAGCCGGGGGGGCGAATTAAGACTCATTTTCTTTCCTACCCCTCTCCCAGGAGACTGAGACCCTAGGCCAGGAGGGACATGGAACACGAGATACAGAGGACTAAAAATTGGGAAAGTTGTCTGCCGCTCATACCCACTTTGAAATAAGAGAACGCGGAGGGTGGCATGGGTGGCTTCTTCCTTGCTCTCCAGCTGGCTATAGGAACTGCCATCAAGCCCGCAGAGTCCTGGGGTTAGGAAGCTGACTGCTTGCCAAAGCTGCCTATGCGTGCTCTCCCAAGAACTGATCCAGCTGTAAGGGCACGTGCTCTCAGCAGCCCCAGAATACCACCTCTAGGAGCCCCCAGCTTTGTCACCACTATAGCAGCTTCTGCATGTGGGGAGCAGGGGACTATGAGCTTTCTTGAAAAAATTAGCTTGAAAACACTCTTGGAATTTCACCAGTCCTTTGTCAGTCCATGATCACAACAGTAAGATGACTTAGTTTTCGTATTGACACCAAAAACTCATCTATGCACCTGGGAGAAATTCCTTGATTATTTGAGTTAGAGAACTCCTTTATATAATTGGGGAAAAAATTAAAAGGCAGGGTAGGAGGCTGATTATTCAGGTCACAGAGATCTCTATTTTTATAATTTCATTAGCATTTGTTTCTGTTTGATCAAGGCAATAAAGGGATGAGTACACTCAGCATAGTATTTTGCAACTTCGGAAGTGTGGTTTGTCCACAGCTTTAAGTGAAGTTCAGTAATAAATCAGCGGACCTGAAAAGGTGAATCTTAGGAGCAGCATTTCTCCATTAGTTCACACTCTTATTTCGACAAACAACACCTGACCAAGATTCTTCAATTCAGCATTGATACGACATTGTCCTAAATGTAACAGTTGTTCATTAAAATCAAGTTCTTTCATTTATGTTCATTCTCCCCCCTCTTGTGGTTCATTATAAAATCACAATTGTTGCTTTCAGAAATGTTCCATAGTTGGGTTTTCGTACAGAAAGGATAGAAAAGGATCCACAAAATCTAACTAGGCAGTGCTTCTAATAAGCTCAACAAAATGCAAATACAGTAAATAATGAGCTTGTTATTCAGGGTAATTCTCATTGCTGATTTAAACGTTCTCTGTAATCTCTGATTGAAAGCAAATCTTGCCACAAATGATATGGAATACATTTCAGACAGATTTACCATAACTATTAATTGGATATCATGTGCTATTGTCTGGGGAAGATTTTAGTACTTGCACCCTCAATCATTCATTGTCTTACTAGCTTAACATAGAGTATTGTGGCTAGAATGTCTTCAGCCAGATCTTCATCTTGTATAAGTGGATGTAGCACTAAAATACCACGAACTTTTGCCAGATGGCATGCCAGCTCCTTGTACAGGCAACTTTTTGCACTTCTTGTGTACAGGCATGTTTCCCAACCAGGCTGATCACCGTGACCTGATTCAGCAAAGCGTAATTATGAAAAGTACTAACTGAAAATTTACAAAGACTTTGTGTACACATCTAGGATATTCAAAGATCTGTAGTAAGAATAGGTTTTAGCCATGAAAAGAGTTAGAAATGTATGTGGATATGCACACAGACTCAGAGAATCTCTGTTTAGCTAAAACCGCATTATTTGTGTTGTGATAAATCTAGAGAAACCTGTGAGTGTTGGGCCAGCTAAATAAAACTGATGGATTGATAGAAGTTTGTCAGTCTAGCAAATCAGAGACACAATGCAGGAAAGTCAACATGTACTAACAAAATTTGTTTGGAGGATTAAAACTTACTAGTAAAGTAAGAAACCTGTTATGTCAGGGTTTCTCACCATAATGCTGACAGCCAAACAGTTCCAATTTTGTGGTAGGTAAGTTAGACCATTACACTTACAATCTCTTTAGCCAGACAGTTATTACCAGAGCACGCGGCTGAAGTGAAACAACTCCTGTTACCAGAAAAACTGTTGTGACTGGGGATCTACTTTGATTCACAGGACTCAGCTGAAGGCTGCAGGCATAGGATATTACAACAGGTCATGTGCTCACAGGTGCAAAAATCAGTATAAAATCTGCACGCATCTGCAACTTTCAGAATTAGAGGTAAGACTGGAGGTAGAATTGCATTTTGATGAATGACAGCAGATGGTTTCCTTTTGTCATACCATAATAATAAATCTCTTTAATAGTAGAAAATCCTTAAGGACAGCTTGGTGGAAAGCCTTGTAGAAAGTTTCTCACAGAGCAGAAAATTTTTAACAAAAAAAAAAAGGTTAATTAAAAAAAAAAACACACCAAAAAAAAAGACCACCAAAACCAAAATGCAGGCACGATAAGGTGAACCAGATACATGTAATATGTGAAACAGTTCTTAGTAAGAACGAAAAATGGCAGTGGGACTTCAGGGAGCATCACTCTCCACTTTTCCCTGGGTATTTCTTGTGCCTGTTACTCTAAAATCTAAGTGCAATGAGTAGCTTTTCTACTAGGAACATGAGTTTGAATCCACTAGATAATTTCAAGTCAGACACTGAACAATCATTTAACATTACCCACCAGAAACCACACAATTTATTTAGTCCATTGCATGCAAAGGCAGAAAATGCAAAGTGCCAGGTAAAAGAGAGAGTTGATGAGAGCCTGCGGAACTGCTTCAGGCATTGGTAACTTAGCTTTTAGTCTAAGGTGAGCGAAAACTGCTATTCCTCACTTTTTAAGATTTTTAATTGTATGACACAATCACACCATACAATCAGGTCATAAACTTTGTGAAGTCATAAACTCTTTGGATTTTAAGGATTAAAGATTAGGCACCGACCGAAGAGCACAGTATAGGTAAATTGCAATAGCACACAGATAGCCCTGGAAAACACACCTCAAGGGTGCATCTCAAAGGCCAATTTATTGCCTACGTCTCCCTTTTCCCAGAGAGAATTATTTATCCCTGGTTCATAGTAGTAAGATTTTGGGAAACCCTGACCCCGAGCCAATCCCAGCAAGCTAGTCTGAGGTTTTTTTGTGCCAAGTGGGATTGCTTCGCCTTCTGCAATCCCATCCCCCTTTCCCTCCCCTCCGCACACTCCCTCAGAGGGAAGAGAGGAAGCAGATGTATGACCCTGCTGCTCCTGCAGGCCCAGTCCAAGGCCCAAGTAACCTACATGAGGATCAGGAAAAGCCTTCACACCCTTATTGGGCATGCAGTAGACATCACAATCTAGCCCCAAGAAATCAAGAGATTAAAGTTACAACATGGCTTAAATGGATCCGAGTGAATAATTTTTACTGAATGCATTTAATGATGGATGAGTTTCCTTCCCTCTTTCCATGAAATGTGGGGAGTGGGTTGCAATTTGCTTCGTATACTCCTTTCTCATTGGATTTTTTTAAATGTCTTTTAAAGTAAGGGGTTGCTACTTCAAGCACAAACTCACTGTTCAATTGCAGTTGGTCCCATAAATCAGTTAATATTGTTTCCGTCCTCTAGTCTAATGAACATAACTTATGGAATCAGATTTGTGGTACACAGACTTACAGAAAGCACATTAGAAATTCACTTTTCATAGTATTCTTGTGTGAGCTTGACATTTATTGTCTGCCAACAGTTACATGATTAAAGTTTAATAACTCTGTGTGTGCAGGAAATGACACCAAAAGCAACCCCAAGATGGCTGAAGATTTGCTTCCAAATTTGCACAAATATAAGTAGAAATTGTTTCTGCATAATTCATCCAACTTTAGACCTAAACCAAATATGTCTTTCTAGTAGCCTTGGAAAAATATGATGAAGTGTTTTAAAATTCCAGCAGATGTCACCACTTCTCCCCCAGCAAGTCCTTAAGTACCTCTAAAAGAAGCTTTTGAAAACTCAATTTGCACTACATCATGAGTTGAGAAAGCAGAGAGTCATTTTGCTTTGGGTTACATCTATGTGTTTTGACAGAAAAAGAATACATCCATTGTTCTAATCTGTGTCAATGAATTAATGAGCTTAAAGAACTCATGGCACCATTGTAAGCCAAACCACATGCAGATTAGCTGTCAACTGTGAAGTGATGTTGTTGCTAATACACACCAATATCTAGTGTTGTATTAATTTTTCCCATGCCATTTGATACTTCATAAATATCAAAGTTTTCAATGATACTTTCGTTGTAACTATAGCCCTGATTGTCACTACAGTTGGTTTTCCAGCTGTAGTGTTCATATCTATCCAGTCCCTGCAATGTTTGTTTGCTTTAGTTTCCCAAGTTTGAACAAGCCCCAGTAGTGTCTCCTTCCTAAACACGTGGGTTCAATTCTCTTCAACTTTCACTTGCTGTTAGCCACCCCTTCATGAAAAATGAGACCTCATGCTTCAATTCACCTGGTTTTCATGGCTACATTTTTCTCCACTCCCACTGGGAACAAGAGGCCCATGAGGCCTAGATTTCCCACATTATGGAAGAAGGCTCATACACCTCCTAGTTAACTACATCCAAGACAGAGATTTCTGGTACTTTCCCTTCCCATTTGCACACCAAGTCTCCATGGAAACATACAATTTTAAATAAATATCAGATTAAACTCAGGACCAGCTAAAATTTGGAATTTTGATTAAGGAAGCACAACACTGATAGATATTCATTTGCTTATACTGACCTTGACTCCTTGCATCTTACAGCTGTAGCTTTTTTCATTGTTCTATGTACAACTTAGTGTAATAACTTTTCACTGCTTTACATTTATCTGTGTCATGGAATAAAATAAAAAATTACTTACTCTTCTCTTTTAAAAGAAACTCAAATCCACAGAAGACAATAATATATAAAACCAACCTAAGAAAAACTTATTCTGTTATAGAAAGGTTCTGTAGTCTAAATTTCATTTTCTGAAGAATTTAATATTCTTTTTTTAGAGACAAATTTGACATTTTTAAAAAGAATATTGGAAGAAAACAACAACAACAACAAAACACACAAAAAAACCCCAGTCCTCAACAATTCCCAGGGCAAGAAAATGTTGTGTGTGATGTTTTTTTCATGTGACCAGGTGGCCCCAAGAGAAGCTGGCTTTCTGGCTACATTCAGCCCTTAATACTTGGAACAGAATTTGGATGCATAGCAGTGCATAATGATCATATATATCTGATGAGTTCAACAGTGTTTTAAAGACTTCAGAAAAGTTCATTTGCAGGTCTGTAGATGACTTAATCTTGTTCAGATTTCACCCAGATTAAAACAGCCAAGCTGACTAGAGACATTACACATGTAAGAAAACTTGGCTCTTAAGTATTTTAGGAAGTGAGATAAGATGCAAATGCATCACTAAGACTTTTTAAAATGTCCTTATTCACGTGACTGGGTCACTTGAATGAGTTAAAAACCTATCAAGCACTTTTTAAGAATATTTAAAACATTATTGTTTCAATTCCTTTCCCACCCAGCTGTAAAGGGGCCTCTAGATTACTGTATTGTCAGTGGGATTTGTAGAATAGCAGCCAGAACTAACATGAAACTGAACAATAGCAACATTGTACTCCTCAAGAAAAAAAGAAAAATGCAGCCCACAGTAAAACCTTGGGCTGCTGCATGAGAATTGACTCCTTTTACAAGATTCTTTTGATTGCTTTCTATTTTTTAAAAATCTAACCTTCATGTTAAGCTTTTAAAATTGCTTCCTTGTATAAAAATAAGTTAAAATTGACAAAATTTACTTGAACTGTTAAAAGCAGTTTATTGATTTGACTAAAAGTGTGTGACTGTAGAAGGATAATATGAGCAATTCACTGTCAAAATTGGCTAATTATTAACATAAAGTATTCCAGAAAATGCCTCAGTATTACTGAAATAATGCTGTCTGCACACAGAAGAAATATATTAGTTATGTACTGAGTTTGATTGCAGTTTTCTAGATTTCAAAAAAGTCTGACATGAGCAAACAAACAGTAAGGAAGATGGTCTTCAGCAGGCAAGAGTTACAAGTAAGGCGGAAAAAAAGAGGTATGCAGACAAAATCAGAATTATCCACAGGGCTGCAGCTCTCAGCTGTCCTGGTGTGAACAGAGAGAAGTTACCACTCAAGGTTTTTTTGAAAAGTAAACAAGTCCACAGGACACTGAATGAAGGCAATAGATACTCGAACTCATTAGGGGCCATGGAGCATTCTCCAAATGAAGACAACTTGGCTGGATCTTCAACAGGAGAAAGCACTTTGAGCAAGACCTTCCCTCTTGCTTGTATGTCACACATTTCCTGGCTCTTGGCCTCCCACGTGAAACACACCTTCAGTTTGCAAGGCAGGACTACAAAACCTCTACAAGTAAAACCTTATGGTGTTTGTTGACTTGCCTGTCACTGAAACAGTAGCCCCTGGGTGAAACTAGATTTTCTTCTGTCCATTGACACTGGAGTGTGTGGACTTAAGCTAAAAAGGGACATACAACCTCTGTGAAATGTCCTGAAGAAAAACAGAATATAAGAACCTCATTGGTAAAATCTTATGCAAAGGCAAACAGAGTATCTGGAACTGGTGAGTCACTGAATAGTGAAGAGTTGTCTCAGCACTTTAGGACAGTTTGTAACTGAGAAGTTTATTCCACTAGTGCAGTCACTAGGACTTAGAAGAACTGCTAAACTGAAATTTATTAAAAGATGTAATTCATACTTCTAAAATTTTGACTTACCAGCAGCCATATTTTATTTTACTGATTACAGCTAGGACCTGGAAATAGTTTTATATTAGAAAAAGTAGCCTCAGAATTTTCATAAAATATAATTTTTGTCTATTGACACTCACCAGAGAATGACCTAGTATACCTATTCAGATGAAGCAAGATCCTAGAAAACAAAGTAATAGTTAAAGGATTTTTAACTGATTTGTATTGTGGCTCTTCTCTAAACTACATGTTTTTTCTTTTCTAGTTGGCTTTTTAAATAGCAGTGAGGATCCATTTGTGTTTATTTTAATAGAAGCATTTTAAATTAAATATATAACTTACTTAAGAAAGAGGGTTTCTTAAAGAAAGATGCATCCATATTTCTTTAGTGGAAGATGTTTGACCTCAAAAGTATCTGAGAACTAATTCAAAATACTTAGTCTGAGATCCTGATGCTAATAACACATCTGTAGCCAACCCATGATTGAATTTTCAGCAGCCTTTTCAATTATTGCCACCGCCAATTTACATTTAAATCAGAATTAAAACAGCTACAACATTTCCACACTCCTCCCCATTTTTTTTTCTTTGTGAAACTAGGATGGAGGGAAAGTTAACTAATAGGTGCCATTCTCCAAATAAAATCAGAAGTTTAATTGATGTAGGCAATTCCACACCCATTATTTCAGTTATGTATATTTTCTCTTGCTTCTTCACCTCCCCTCAAGATCCTAGCAAAGAGACTTAATCTTTCACCACAAATATTTTGCCTGCCTGACAAAGTAGCTCTCCTCCTCTCCACTATTATTAAATTCATGGTGCATTTATACCTTCCTTCTGCTCACCATGATTCCACTACAAGCGTTCTGGTTTCACGGTTAATAGGATAATGCATAGTTAATGTATCGTTAGTATACAGTCCATTTCATGCTTCACAGATCATTCACAATTAATCATTGACAACTGCAAGAACAAACAGGTAAGCTAAAGTTCTAAACTAACAAAGGGGGAAAAACGTTCAATGTGTTTTTGACTCTGTTCAACTAAAACCAGATGAATTTATCTGCTCTAGGTAGCAGTGTGATGAAGTAAAAGAGAACTAATCCATTTAGGAAGACATTAGATATGTAATGAACACTGCAGAGAAAATCCTAAATTTCTAATTTACAAGGCTACAACTGCAGTACCGCAGTTACTGCATGAGCTTTCCTCTGAAGACTTTAGTGGGACTTATGTGGAAGCTGGACCTGAAACTGATAGGTGGATTTCAGCACACAAAGAAAGATCTTTTACATGATTATCAACAAATAAGTCCTTAATTATATCCTTTACCCTGAATAAAAATCAAAACTGTTTCGTCAGAAAAATATCAGATCTGGGACATTTTCTTATTGATACGCATAATGAGAAACGTGAACAAATTATCAAGGTGATCAATGGATAAATGAAGAAAGCAGAACTTCAATTAAGTATGAGAAGCAACGAAAGTATTGTCACGTGAAAGGGCACTCAGATGAGCTTGCAAACAATAGATGCATCAACGGAACAAAATGTTTGCATTCAGCTGCTCTTTTTGAATGAATGCTGCAGCTGAAAATGTGCTGGGACACAAAAGGCAACCATCTCAGTTAAAGCCATGTCAGATTATTGACTGCAAAGCAAGCTACAGAGACATTTCCACACCAGGAATATCACAGGGTCACAAACACAAAGAACGTGTTGGTACCACCAAAGGAGCTGGTCTTTGTATTAACATTTATTTTTAATATATTATATCTTTAAGTGGCCTCAAATTAAATGAGAGATCTTAGAGAATGTATTACCATACAAAAAGATGGAAAGACACACTCCATCCCTGTAGTTTTTCATCTGCATAGGAAAGAGAGATAAAAGATGAGAGTAGTCTCACCTGATCATCTCAAACAGCTGAGTGAAAAACATGCAAATTTCTGAAGTTATCTTTAAGAGTTGGAAACACCAGATTTGTCTATAGCCATAACACAGTTTTTCATGACTTTGAAGACGAACACCTTCACACATTTTTTGAGTTATCTATTTAATTAAAAAGCTGTTTAATCAAACTCTTGTTTTAATATCTTTTTATGCAGGAATGCATTTCTAAAGAGAAACATCTTCAAATTTTTCAAGCTTTGGCTTTGTATCTGTTCAGCATCCATTCATTTTTTTCATCTCTTATTTATCTAATACCACATTTAGAGCTAAACCTTTTGAGTTCAAGGAAAAAAATTATTAATGTAACAGTAATTATAATTAGAGCTTTAATACAGGTGAAGCCAAAAAAGACAACTTGACATGTAAAGACAAGATAATAACAGGACAAGACCACTCTAAAACAAAGCTGGAAATGTAATAGGAATTTTTTCTCCTTAGAGCTCAGCTTATTACATTTTGGGAAAGAAGGGATGCTGGGCTTGAGAGGATATTGGTTGGTTGTTTTCTGGTGAGCAGTAGCTTTCCTGACATGTGCAATGCTCTCTTAGTGCAATGGTATTTCACATATTGTCCAGGATAGCTCACTTTGGAGACCATTCTGAGTTAGTGTCCTGTGATCTTTTTTCTTTCTCCCTCTCTTTAAATGCAAGACATTTTTCTCTAATAAGCAGCATATAATCTGGCATAATATTCTAAGCTTGATGAGTTCACCTAGCTATTCCTTGTGTTACAACACTGGCAAACAGGAGTCACTGGCTAGTGCATACCAAACAAGAAAATCATGTCTCAGTAATTTCAAAGGGAGAGTCTGATATTGCAAAAAATGTTTTTATGGGAATTGTATTTGATATGTAAACAGCATGTGAAGCCCCAGCTGAAAAAGTGCCTTCCTTTTGTCTCCAGATTGAGTCTGGAATTCATCTCACATGATCTGAACTAATAGCTAGATGTCGAGGTGTTTAGACATCTCCTCCAAACAAATCATCAGAGTTTCTTTCCATAGCGACTGGGAAGAAGAGGCAGCTCCATGGCATTATGTATACTCTGTCTTGGGCAGTCATCCTCAAAGAGAAAGAATTGCCCACTTCTTTCTGTGGTCTACAGAAAGTACCTAAATTACTGGCCTGGACTATAACTACAGAATTGAACTTCAAAACTAATGAGAGTTCCCCCCTAGAGTAAAGCACATGATAGATTTCTTCTACTCCAGGTATTCTAAACCAGTAACTAGTCTATCTCATTCCACAAAGTTTGTGTCCTTTTAAGGACAAGACACTCCTGTAAATGATCGTCTGTGCTTCACAGTATTTAGTCACTTCCTTGTTTATCCATCCCTGAAGATGGTCTAAACTTTTGAATCACTAATTTGTAATTGCTGCTCTGAAAAAAAGTGTGGTCTTTTTAATAATTAAGCAGTACAGAAGGAAAGAATCATGACAAAGGCCATTGTAACTTGCTTGGGAAGTGGAAGCAAGCATGTGTGAACAAGCATATTGCTTAACGTACAAAGCATACTCCTTAAATATTTGTGTTTATCACAAATTTTTACAAGTCATTTATCCTTAGCTTCATATTGTGAGATTTTATTTATGTTTATTTTATATGTTAGATATCTATAGTTCTTATTTTAGCAAGAATCTTGAAACCTGGGGGTTAGCTCTGGCTCTTTTTTACTGCAGTGCAGGCACACTGACTTACCGTAGCTTCAAAGAAGGCTTCCCTAGATGATTCAGGCCCATTCCATATTTATTCTTTTGATGCTAGTGAAAACACAGATGGTTGTTTCTGGATCTTTTTAGATATATCTTCTCGATCTATCATAATATTTGCCTTGCCTGAGTATACATAATGGACATATCTTGTTAGGTACATCCTTCCAGAACTACTCAAAAAGAATATTTCTACATTATGTCATGTACAAAAAAACCTCGGACTAAATTTTTATATACACCAAAATCCATAAGTTACTTTGAAGACATGTGCATTATTAGGTCACACTTTAAAGGCTGTGGAGGACATGGACAAAAGCTAGTTAAAAGCCAGTGGTAATATCCAGGAAGCTTGAAGAACAGAGTACAAGCAGTGTACCTTTCAGTTAGATATTTGTGACACAGGTGGTAACAACAGTGATAGAAAAGGTACCATGTTAAACATACCTCCTTCTTCACACAGTTTAAACCTTTTGATCCCTTTTAATTTCTCTCTATAGTGAACTAACAATATTACCTACTTTTTTGTTTGTTTTTTTTGCACTGCTTTCCCATAGATTGCATTGGGTTCTCGGTGCACTTGAGTTATTAAAACAAAAAGTCACTCATAGGCTGTTGAAAAGGAAAGAGAAAAATCTTGGTTTCCCAGTGTTTTGTGTGTAGGTCTAGTAGTTTTCCTTTATTACTTTGATTCAGTGATTATTTGGCAGAGGACAGATCAAAACTGTCATAAATTCATAAACTCTTAGATAGCAAGTCTGCTTGCAAAAGTACTAATATCTGGAAGTAGATTATTATACATGTTTTCCCTCAACTATTCTGGAGGATATGCTGGTTCTTCCCTCTGTTGTGGGAGCAATGAACATTTCTTTTTCTTCTAGGTGATCTAGAGTACATTTATTTAACAGGCTATTTTTGTACTTAATTTCTTAGAAAAATCTTTATCAATATAATAATTACCAGGACCAAACCTTGGAATTTAACCCTCTTCTATTCAGATAACTAGCAATTTTACAAATAACACTCCTACGAGACAGAAAGTTGTCACTGTCACAGCTAGAGAAAGAGAAATATAGACCTAAGAGCAGACTAGAAAGTAGAGATAAAGATTTCTGTAAAGCATATAAGTATCTAAAGTAGATACTACTTTAGCCTCTCAAGGGCTGAAACTATTCACCCATCTCTCCACCAGCTAAGCACTTACAACACAAATGAACAAATTTACTTTAGACGTAGCTTTCAATGCTCAATGCCATCTTCCCTCCCTCCCCTTAAAAAGAACACTAGTGAATAATTTACAGTCTCTATAGTGTTATTTTAAATACATAAAATTTAACATAATTTTAAGCTGAAAATTGAAGCACATTTCTCAAAATATAAAAGCCAATGTTATTTTGACTGTTCATTGCTGCTACTTAAAAGGAGATGGTCAACATACATGTTTGGAACCAGCCGTATGAGATACCAGAATCAGTCTTGTATTAAAGCAATGTGACACCCTACAGACCAAGTCCTGTCTTTTGGACACGAACAGGCAACCCTAAATTGCCAATTTATCCAACCTACCGAGGCATTGTCTTATCCCTTGTAGATTCAAATATTATTTTAAACAGAACAGGTCAGACAAGTAACATTCCACAGAAATGATTCATGCACCAAACACACAATAAAATGAGAAAAGAAATTTATTCATGAAACATCTGGGCCCTGAATATCTGTAAACAGTTCAAACTAAAGCTGAAATTTGAACACATTGTCCAAAGTCACTTGAATGTAAATCAAAGTTACAAAGAATCCTGTAGTTCACTGCATGTTGGTCTTTATCTAATATTTCTAATCTCATACAAAATCTAAAATGTTCAGAAAAATGTAAATGAAACTACAACATTTCTGACAAGCATAACATTTAGTTTCCAGAATGATTAAGCTAGTATCTAACCTACAGGCAGTCTCTAGAGGTCAATGAGTTCACATATATGAAATGATATATAAATGTACTACACACTCTCTACCTCACTCTACTAATTGTATATGTATATACACACGGAGTCCAAAGATCCACCAGAATACATGTTTTAGTGAAATTTTTTTATATTAAACTTTTTTTTTCATACTACATTGAAATTAAATATGTTTCTTCTGGCTTCAACTGTTCCTTTTCTTTTTTCCTCTCTTTTTTTTTTTTTGTTGTTTTTGTTTAAAAACTGAAAAGTCACTTTCAAAGCAAATGTTTTTAATCCAGAATTCATTCAGAAGTAATGTGAAAATATTATTTCAGTATTTTTAATGACTTTTTACTTCCAATTTAATGAAGAGTAAAGGAAGAGGTATGTTTGTTTTCTCATACACTTTAGCATGTACAAAAAGAAAGCGCACAACTTTAGGTGAGAAAGTCAGACCCAACAAAAATGGTTTCGATGACACTTAGGTGATAACAGGTCTGACCTGGCTCTTTCAAGATACAATTTTCTACTCGAAATATGACATCCACCTGTTTCTGTAATGTGAACAGCCACATTCATAATATGAACACATGTAAAAGGACAACATGGTCCTAGAATTATGGCCACATATTTACAGATTGAGAGTATCTGTATTAAAATCGATTGATGTGGATTCACATTATTGTCTCTGAGAACAAATTAGACTAATTCATTGCTACTGGCCTGTTCGCCAAATATTTGATTAACATGGTAGAAATGGCTTTAAAACATTATGGTTCATAATGGCATTTTCTTAATAGCTACTTCAGTTCACTTTACATGGGTGGACATTGTTTTTAAATGAGATTTAACTTTACCTGTTACAGGATAAACTCTACCACATTTACAAACTAATATCTCTAGTGTTGGCTGCAGCTCACAGAATAAGGTTTGGTACAGCACATTCAGAACAGAATTTGATGTGTTGTATTCTATCAGGGATTATCACGTGATCAGCATGATAACAATGGGACTTTATTGAGTTTGGTTTTTTATGAGATTTATGAGTTCATTGTTTATACCAAGAATGTTGATTTTATCATTTAAAGAATCCATGGTTCATACATGTATTTCTGCTTAGTGAGGAAAGTGTTAAAGCCCATCACTTGTATAATATTTTTAAAGCTGTACAGTACCATATATCTTAAGAATCTCAAAAGTTTAAGGAGCTGTCTCAAAGTAAGCAAACAAAGCAGAATTCATCTCTGCTTTTACTACAAAATTACATCTGTTAAACATCTGATTCAACGCTTATCTTTGAGTAGTTGCTTATGACAGAGGTCATTGTATGTTTTCTAATGTTTTAAAACTTCAGTCAAGATAGAGCTCATAGTTAAATGAAGAGATCACAAGGAAGAAATGTTAAGGCAGAGATTTCTTAACGTATATACTCAAGGGGAGAACAAAGAAGCCACCGTGTATGACTGCTTGAAGCAGGACAGATTTCTCAGACACAGAAAATGCAGAAGGCAATCACAGCTTAGCAATTTCCTGGTGCCTTTCGTCTAAACACCACATAATACTAAATAAACATTAATGAATTAAGCTGCTTAACATATCTACAAAGTAAGTACAGTAAAGACGACATGTACTTACTTTTTTGGCAGATGTCCTAATACCCTAAAGTTGCCGGTCATAAAATGATCCAGAGCAATAGTTGCAAGCCATCAAGAAAAAGACCACATATACTTTCACAATCTATAGAGTGCTTTGTGAGAAGTTGGGGGAAAAAACACTCTCAAGATATTGCTGGTTGAGTAATTTTAGATTTATATAATTTCTTGATGAAAAGAAAAAGGCAAATTTTAAGAGGAATGTTCATGAAAAAAATAAATACATTTTAAAATCATCTCTATTCTTTATGATACCCATTGGTAAAATCTCCTTTTGTCAACTCCAAGAACTCCTGAAAGTCCCATTTCACAGTTTTACAAATACAGGACTAGTCAGAAAAACAGAAAAATGGAAATTCAAGCTACAATTAATTTATCTGTTCTGATTATTTAGTGTATATGCGCTCAACTTTTCACAAGAGTAGTAGCTCGAATATTAAAACCATGTCTGGACATGCTCACTTCCTCTTCTTGTAAGGCTTGGAAAGGAGGGAAAATTATCAGTGTGTAATGATTTTAAATCTTACGTACCTTCACATTGATGACGTTTGTTTGATTTCATAAAGATGTTTCTGGAATTCTCTCAATTCTTTAGGGAATTTCAGTAAATGTAAATAAAATACTTGTCTGCAAATGTGTATCCTTTAATGGAGCACATCTTTATGCAGTGTAAGAATGTTCTCTAACATCATTCCAAGCCAGTATTTGAAAATTTTTTGAAAAAATTTCTCAGGTAGCCACAGTTACATATTTTTATAAGTCTATTTAAAAATAGCAACAGTTAAGAACTGGACTCAGACTGTGACACTCCTTTCATTTCGAAGTATATACTTGCAGTTTTAAGGATTATTTTTCTTCTCATGCTGCAAATGCAGGAGACTAAAGCATTTCTTAAAAAAAACACCCCTGCAATATCTTCTAACTGTAGAAAAATATCAGCAATAAAACATTATTAGAAGCATTTAACATCAGAGCACCAAATTCCTGGCTTCTTTACCTGGATTCAACTATATTAAACAAGACAATAACATTTTTCTAGACTGCTGTGACAAAGTCTGTTGATATGTCTTGGCAGGAAAATAAAATTTAAAAATTACTTGCAAACCACTGAAACAAGTTTGCTCATTCTGTTTCCTTGCTCCTACACATCACATGTTCATGGCTTTAAAATAAATAAGTCATAAATAACAATAGAACTAAAGCTAAATAAAATTGGACATGTATTATCTTATTATATACCTATCATCTTGATCATTTTTCAAAGGTTTTTGGCTCACATTTATACAAAGCTCTCTTCCATATTTGTGCATAGCAGAAAGGAATCCACAAGTCTGGGTTTTACTAGCTGCTGAAAATCTGACTCTTCAAGTCCATCAGGACTCATAACTGCTAGTCTCCGTAAGGCTGCCTAGAAAAACAAAACAACACAATTGTAACACTGTTAAGGTCTGACAAAATCTTCATTGCAGGAATCCATTATAACTACCTCTAATAGCCAAGACTCAAAACTGAACTGTGCAGGTCTATGGACTCTTCTGCCTGGCTAATCTCTCACTGCTGTCTTCATCTGTCAGATGAATCTCCTCTCAAATGCAGCTCTTAAATGACAATTCTTTTGGGGCACACTACTCTCTGACCTGAGCAGCAGGGACAGCATAGTGTTAAATAACACGGAGGTGAGAGTCAGAGCACTTTGATTGTAAACCTGTCTCTGATGTGCTGCACATGTCATGCTGCCTCTTTGTATAAAAACCCTCCTCTCAGCTTTTGTCTTATTTATGAGATTTATAAGCCATCTGATTCAGAAAACATCTGCTACTGAAGTTTTATGCAATGCCTATAACCAAAATACTTCAGATATTAGTGTAGTAGAAAGAAGCCATACATTTGGGAAAAAAAATAACAGTTCCAGGTATCCCGATTATGAGGCTGCACAATACAAATTGCATTGATGTTACTATTGTCTTCATAAACTCTTCCCTTCTTACAAGTTCCCTGTTTCTCTCACTGGAGAAAAATATACAACAGTTACATACCTTCTAGCAACCTGACATGACAGATGCAACTGGAAAGCAGGCTGGCTTTCCTCAAGAACAAAAATTGTCTTCTGTTAGTAAGGTCTGATAGCTGTGAACAGCTTATTTCTGTGCTGTTTGTCAAGGCAGCACTAACAGAGTTAATCGCCTGCTTCAAAACATACAAAAAGTAAAGAACCAAGCTAAAAACACCAAAGAGTACAAGCCCTCAGACTTTAGTGACAAAACCTGTCAGAGTCTGAAGCAGATTATGTCTCAAGGACATTTTTGCCATAGACAATGTCATCAGGCAGCTACTAAAATATCAGGAGAAGCAGAATTGCTGAGACAGACAGGCAAGTAACATCTCAATAGACATGAATTCAAGAAATGTGCGGCAAACACTTCAATGAGACAAAAGAATCACAGTCTGGTTCACTGCCATCACTCCGTGGCCTCTGCTCTAGTCACAGCATTTCTTAGTGTTCACATTCATACTCTCTGCTTAATGAACGAGTCTGGCTTAAATGAATACAACTTCTCATATTCTGGTACAAAGCTAGCTGTTAATCAAAGCTGCAATAACTAGTTTTACTTTTACATTTAAAATACATTAAAACTAAAAAGCACTGTCAAACAATATTCTTCAGCCTTCATTCATCAAAACCTATCTCCTAACCCAAGATCGCCCGTGTCCCCAGAGCACTTTCCTCTCACAGAATGCTAGGTGAAATTACTCAACTCCAACAGCTGGCTGGGATCTTTCTCCTAAGCAGAGAAAGTGTTAACCTTCTGTTGGCCGATCCTTGGCTGGACGCTATATTGTCTGGAGACTCAGATAGAAAAAAATGGACTGTAGTGAAAACAGGAAATCTCCTTTCTTCTCTTTGGCCACTTTACATTAATATTTCCATACATATGTATGTGTGCAGATAAAGGGATGCTACCCCTGTGATTCCAGGCTCATTTCAGCAAACACAGCATCGTCAGAGAAGGGAATTTAAGAATTACTGAAACCTTAAATTTTGAAGTGTTCCAGTGAAATTTTTAGTGCTCAATAATGTGAAGATGAAGCCATTTTTCCTTATGTGCTTAAATCTTCAATCAGAGAATAAATAATTGACACTGAACAGGATTATGCTTAAGGGGAAAAGCAGGAGACCCTGGCATGAATTTAAAACGTTTGCTGTAATACTTACGCATTTTGAAATATAAAGAGCTGTTATTTCTGCATTTTTTTCAGAATAAGCATAAAAGAAAGATTAAAATGTACCTACCAGACATGCCACTAAAACAGAATCACTGTTATTTCTTTCAGCTGGTGATCTGCAAAGTTTAATTAGGCGAGGAATACCTGAGTGCACAAAAGAGTATGAGGAGAAATAATTTAGAAAAACAAACTAGTTATTTTGAGATGAGGTATTTTTTCAGATGTTTCATATTTATCTCCCTTAGTAGATGTGATCTCTAATGCAAACATGATATGCAAATACCTAAGGAACTGACATGCAGTTCAGAACAGTCATAATTAATAGTTGTAAAGCATAAGCATACAAATGCTATTGCTGTTTCAGAGTGGAAATTGTGACCTCCATTTACTTCCTATCAATCCTCCCACATTCCATTAAAAAACTCCAGCCAAAAGAACAAGTTTCTTCCATTAGATTCATCACATCTGAACCTGCAGGAGTCGAAGTTTTCCATTCACTGACAGATCCTGCACAAGGGTTTACATAAAGGAAGGGACGAGGCAGCAGTGTCAGTTGGCACAGTCTGCCACAGCTATGTGTTGAGAGGATGCTGTACCTCAGGTTCCTCTGGGAAATGAGCCAGAGGTTCATTCAGCACAGCACAGCCTCCTCTCACTCTCTGGACAGACTGTATAGGGAGTATGTTCCATAAAGTGTACCAAGTGAGGCTAAAAATTAAGAAGAGCTTCTCCATGACTGGCAGTTCCTCCCTCTTTTTCAGTCTGCCATTAAGCTAGTGATACATCCTTACAGCTGAGTTTTACTGCTGCGTCTGCCACTTCAGGATCTCGGCTGAGACGTGCCAGCGTAACAGCAGATTTCTGTTGGACTCTCTCACAAGCAGCGACTTCTGCTGAGTTTCCTGAAGATGGTCTTTCAAAAAGCATTTCCATTAAAAGTTGAACACCTAGAAGGATGTAAGAATCATTGTTATCCTTTCTCCAACAAAAATTATCTCCAAAAAAGTAAAGGGAAAAAGCAAGCTAGGTAAATACAGATCAATCACTGCCCAAATAGGGCTTGAAAGATGCATAAATATGAATTGCAATTTGGCCATCAGCATTCAGGCTTGTTCGATCCATGGGTAAGTTTGTATTCACTAGGAAGCTACAGAATTTCTGGAACTATGAAATGCACTAACTCTTCCCTCCTCCAACTTCATGACTCCTCTACAAGTTGGTGTTTTCAATTTCACAAATTTATTTCAGTCAAAATAAATGCAATTCTTTATTTGCTTCTAAACTAACCTGAAGGTAATCACTAACTTAAAAATCTGTAGTGAAATATTTCAGGTCTCTACATGGAGTTTTGCTTTGAATTAAAGGAAAATAAAACTTTTTTTTCCCAGTTTCTGTATTTTTAAGCAAACCTGTAAAAGTTCCTATCTCAAAGTGTTTAAGGGTATTTTAGAATGGGGAATCCTTTCATGAGGGAAATGATGAAATTCTGCCTCTTGAATTTTACCGTGCAACTAACTCTTCACTTCAGAAGGGACAATGTCATCCACACCAAAATAGTTTCATTACCCCATTATTCCCTGTAGGAGCTGATATTCTTATTGTAGCAACACAAAAACAGATGAAAATGTACTGATTTCTGTTTTCTAGACTATTTTAAATGTAAGGACAATTATGTGCTATTAGACTCCATATGCTATTAGGCATTCAGATTACTTCAGGTAGCATCAGAGGATTTTTACTGTTAGAACATTTGCATAAATAATTAAGAGAATTTGCATCAGAACCATGCAGCTAGATAATAATCAATCAAGATACAAAAAAGTCAAAGTGAAGAAGAAAATGTATCTAAACTCTCCAGTATTCAAAGACCCATCTCAGTTTGTGAATCTGTCTTCTGACCAGCATCCAATTATTACATTAGGCAGACACAAAAAGCCTTTACACACAAGATTAGTGCCAACTCTTCTCAAAAACCTGGGGGCAAATGTTTCTCTGTGAACTTCCGTTATGAAGAGTATACACAAATTTTACTTCATCACAATGTGCTTGACAATCCACATGTACATCTCCACCTACTATAGCATGAGTTAGGCCTAATAGGCATAGCTGTTAGCATAATTTCATGAACTTCAATCAAGATTCTGCTGTAGTAGATGTAGACGAAACATGATCAAACACCCGTCCCAAACAACAAAACAGGTTTTGGTGTGCTCAAGGAAATAAATAATCAAACTACATAACCAATCTGTTAATCATAAAGGAGTGCAAAAGCTTCCAGGGCACCTCTGGATTGTGAGTGCTAACTACCAAGAGTTTCTAGAAAAGACTAAGGGTAAGGAAGCCCCATGTGTCTGCACAAATAGGTCCATGACCACCTCTCCAACCTCCAGGAACACAGGGAGCTTGGACCAGGAGCATGGCAGGAATCCCGATCAACCTCTCTTTGGGACTGCCTCATCACTCCCATGCAACAAGGGGGTCAAATAAGAAACCATCATGCTAATCTGCTTTGCTCCTCCCCCTCACTGCACTGTCTTCTGCATGGGACAGGGAAGTCAGGTAATTCATAAAATTCATATATCTGTGACTAAATTGCTTCAGTATCCAGATCCACTCCATCTCCACATGTCATTTTATCTCAGACTGCATATGGTCTCACCTATCCACCTCAGCAAGGACATCAAACGCACACTATCTCTGTGCACAGATGGATCACATCAAGCAAACTAGTTGTGCCTGATCCTTGCCAGTCATATTTGTGTGTACAGAGCTCAAATTTTCCACTGAAATGCAAGAAACTTGTAAATCGAATATTACACAAGAATTGGCCAATTCTATTTCAAAACCCACTTCTATGTAGATGCTTTCTGAAACTCCTTCTCCCACTTATAATGAACCATGTCTGAGATTCAAATGGATCCAAACTCAAACCATTCCTATCCAAACCTTAATTAAAAATTGTGGAAGGGGTATTCCTAGGGCAGAAAAAACAATATCTGTGAAGCTTCACTGTACTTCAATATCTCCCACAAGAAAACAAACAAACAAAAAAACCCAAAACAAAACAAAAAAGCTGTCTTACTATATTGCTTGACTGTGAATTTTCTGGTAGGTGTATTAAAAGACAGTTACATCTTCCTGTATCCTTATCTACAGAATTAACAGCCTAACTTCTCAGACTTCTGGTGGGCCTATAACACCAAGGGATTTTTCAATATAATGAATTGCTCATAACAGGATATTTAAAGAACTGTGGCAAAAATTGGCAAATGCTGTATAGTAATAAAATCATAATGCTTCAACATTTCTAATACTTCTGAATACCTGTGAAAAAGTGACGCAAAATGCAGTTATGTATGGCTCAGTATCAGATGATGTCCTTCAGTGTGTAACAATTGCCACCTTACAAAATGTAATCACCAGAACAAAAGCTGTTGAAACACTTTGTACTACCCTTGCTTTGTATCTATAAGTCACACATACAGAGAACATCAGCAATATGGTCATACATACAAAGTTTTCTAAGGCAGTGGTAATTTATTTCAGTTACACTGAACCATCCCAAGGGCTCATTTTGTACCCTGCAGCAATGTGCAATATCCAGCAGAGACAGGATGCAAGATGAGGTATTATTAGTGAAGCCTTTCTCCTTCACCTTGTAACCACTCCTTTCCCATCTACTCACACATTCTCCACAAATAAATACAGAATGTAATTCAGCTAAAATACTTACCATTTCCTTGAATGATTTCTGAAGCGCACTGGTCCAAGACAGACATGTTTGCCAATATTGTTACCACCTGTTATTAAAAAGAGAATGAAATATGAAGCATTGCCCTGTGATTAAGTAGTATTAACTAGCACTGTGGTTTATAAAATTAGTATGTATGGCAGAAATATGGCAAACCAAATAAAATTTAAAAACATTCTAGTAGTTGAACAGTCTATTCCCACCTTTGTGATTTCTCAGGGGTCTTTATCTTACATATATATGTAAGATATTTCAGCTGCTAACCAAAATCCAGACAACAAGAAAAATAACACCTCTTTTTCTCACACTCCTATACTCATGCATAAAAGACTGTCATATAGAGCTCTGTGCAGCAGATTTGTTCAGTGGTCAAATTGGTAGAAAGAGGAAGATAAAAATTTATAAAAACCAACCAAGAGGAAAAAAAGCCCTGGAGTCTTACAAAGAATTCAGCCAGGAGCTGCCTGCCCTCAGGAACCAATTCTTCAGTCACATTCCAGCTCAGGTAGAGCTCACAGCAAAGCCTAAGAACTAGCACATGGCTTATGTTCAGTAGCGCTAAGTTACTGCTACCTTTCTGCTTCAGGGTTCAGCTGAAATGTTGAGAAATCCTCGCAAGGGATTTGGAGTTTTGAACCTTGAGCCTTTAAGGAATTCTTTTTAGTTTTATAGAAGCCATTGTGTGTATGTCAAAGCACTTTCCCAAAATGAGCTGGACTTAAAAATCCATTTATACCGTTTCTGAGCTAAGGCCAAGAATAGGTTTTGTACCAACATAAGCACATTTTGAGATCCCGATTTATAGAATTTCTTATCCAAAACAGCACTAACAGTTTTCAAGACTAGATGTAACACAGCTTGCTTAAAGTGATGCAGCAAGCTGTTGACAGAGACCGGATCATGTGGAGCTGTTGGCTTTCAATCACCCAAGTCCCTTCATTGATATTATATACTTTCTCTCATACATCTTGCAAGATATTCTTTACTTTAACCTTCAAATAACTTGCTTCCTGCATGCAAACACATCTCAATATTAACAGCGTGAGTGACCAAATAATAAATGATAGAGATCATTAGAATATAAAATAGAAATAATATTCTTTCTTAAGAGGTTTTTATTTTCTCTATTCTAGTTGAGAAAACCTGATCAGCCTCAAAAATAATGATTAATTTGGGAACTGGTTACCAGTTTTTTAATGGCACAGTATCAGTTCACAAACAAGCAAACTTCTTAGGTATAAGTAGGCATGAGATCAAATCACCATTCTGATCTCACTTTGCCATTTTGATAACAAGGATGACTCATTTCTGATGCTGTGACATAAAGGTCTTCCACTTTTGAAGGTAGTGTTACAGTGTCATCTCTCTGAATAAATAGACTTACTTAGGATGCAAATGAGTTGCTGAAACGCTAAAGAGTGACAGGTAGAAATATGGTAACTCAGTATATGTCTATGTATTTATTCCATATTAATTATTAACTGTGTTTCAGGCAGAGTGTATATGTTTTCTCATTCTAAATTATATCCTGTTAATGAAAATTGCTTCCTCTATGCAGAATCTCTACCCCATGTGGCTCTCTAAACCACAGATGAAGAATTCAATTAACCACAATTTGAATACATGCCAATTATTCCACTGCTTCAAGTTATTTTGTCTAATAAGTATTTTCATACATAAAAAGACTTTGTGCGTATCTTTTGACACCAAAAATTATTTGAGATCGTATCTATACTTCTTTGCATTGATTATGTGGCCTCCTATATTTTGCAATGTATTTATGAACTAGCCTAATGGGTTTATACGTAACCTTCTCCAGAAGGGTTTATCAAACACCCTTCTATTCAGTAGCTGTCAAATTCTACCTACATTATCTTTTAAAATCTTGGTAGGACTTGAAAGGTAGTTAAACTACAGATTAGCTCACTCCGCATGGATAGACTTTTGTTTCCCCCAAAAGTCACATTTTCTGTGATGTAAACAATGTAAGGTGAAACAGCATAATATAAACACATAATAGGCAAGCTGAATAAAGAGCTACTTTTAATGTTATATTTCCCCTATGCTTGCCTATTTTAAAATTCAGTATACGTGCAGCTTACAGGAAAATTTTCACCACAATACAGAACAAAGTTCAAGGAAGTTTAATACTAAAGATGAACTCTAGAGGAAAACACAAACTTAAATGTAGACTCAATTTGCTTTGAAAAGCAACACTTCCATGAGCTCTGGCATTAATGAAGCCTCATTTCTTCTGGATTTAGAGTTGATCACAAACCATAAACAAAACTTTTGCAGTGGTATCTTTTCCACTGTAGATTTTTTTTGTCTAATGATACATAGGCTCACGCTGCAGTCTTTATCTTAGCTTCTCTTTTCCCATTACCTGCTTCAAATTTCATAAAGTCTTAGGCAATCTCTCAAAAATAACTGTGAAGTTCTGTTGAATCAGCAAACAAGTTCAGATGTCACTGGGAGACATGGAGCACACAAAAAAATATAGATAAAAGTAACTGCCTAAGCCTCATTTCCACCAGGAAAATAGATGAAAATTACTGGAAAAAAACAGATACCAAAATCTCTTTCAGAATTGAAATAGTTTTGAAAGAAGTGAAATACTTGAAAATATTTAACACGGAATAGGTACTGTTCAACTGCCATATGTACTACCAATTCCATTAATTGTTCAAGACATTTCTTGTAAAAGATTACACTCCGAGATGATAAAGGACTGGCACCTGAGACAATTTATGACTTGCAATTTTTCTGGATTCCTAAGCCATGCGATGAAGTTGTAGTCAGCTCAAAGTACAAAAAAAGAGGATATTCTGGAGACAGGACACATAAGCTGTCATCATCTGCCAGTGCAGAAAGTCTGCGCTGAAGCCACTCACAAATTCCTGTACTCTAGTGATATCTTGATATGTGGAATCTACAGCTGTGTTATTAAGCAAAGATTATCAGAGATTTTTCAAGAAAAAAATGAAGTTGCCTCATCATATGCAGAGTTTTTTCATGAAACATTGATCTCACATTCTATGATACAGATTCTATGAACAGATACTGCTCTGTACTGACAATATCATCCCTTATTATAAAATTGGCAGTGTTGATATGATTGGTGACTGTAGTAAACAAAATCTATTTTTACAATTTGAAAAGGGGTTTTAGTTCCACATAGTTTCCCTCCACTCACCCAGCCTTTTACACATACTGAACTCATGAATGATGAACCTTCCCTTTCAGTTCCATGGTCTGCTTTGCACTGAACCACAGAAATTTCAGGTGTCAAGAGTGATTTAAATTTGAGAAACCATGGTTAGTTAAGAACCTTTAATATAATTTTGTTTGAAACCTCTTGAAGAACAGTCAGCTTGGCAATTCTCTTGTTAAATAAAGGTAATCACTAACACTGTAATAACACTTTTCCTTCCAAACAACTAGTGGTGACTAACGCTCATTAACCAGTGCACAAAGGTACTGGACATCTATTGTAAAAGTGAAAACTAGATGAACATGCTTTATTATAAACTAAGATACATACATTGAGGGTGTAAATCTCAAATGCCCTAGGTAACAAAAAGATTTAAACCTATAGAGCACATAAGAAATAGAAGGCTGCTTTGATAACTTTCCCTTAACAGGAGATTTAAGATGATCTAAAAGTGTTTCTCATTATTGTGAAACGAGCTACTCAGAAGGAAAGATGCAGTAGGATTTGGAAGATAAAAGCACACATTTTAGCCTGTTAAAGGGGCAACGTCTTCCACATTTGAGAGTCACTTACCTCACTTGGGGGAGGGGGACATGTCTACAGAGGTGGAAGATGTGATGTTAATACACCTTTATTAATAATAAAGCCACACTGTTCAGTAAGCTTTTATCGACAGTCCTAACATAAATAGAAAGTTGCAAGCTCAAAATGAGAATCAGCAAGTAATCTAATTGAATGGCAAAGTAGATCAATATGGAATTGCTAATTTTCTTAGTTAATTACTCCTTTAAGGCTGATTCATCACAAAGTAAAATTAATTTTTGCTCTATTTTATGAGTGTACTTTGCAATTCATTCAAATAAATAACATAGGGAAAAATAAGAGTGTGTCTGCAAAGTTCCAGATACCCATCTTCAGAAAGAAAGGGCATTCTGAGTAGTCAGAAGCAAGATGGAATCTTTGTTTCTGAGTGTAAATTTAAAAAATCCAAACTTCATGATTCAAGATCAATCCACAGGGAAAGAGTAAAAGAGGACATACAGCAGCAGACAAGAATAGGTATTATGTCAAGTCTTGGTAGGAAAACCTCTCAGGATAGTGTTTATTGGGGAAAAAAAAATTGCTAAGAAATCTCTAAAGATTTTCTTTGGAATATTATATTGCTTAAAATATAAAACCTAACTCCCATTGCTTCTGATAGCCATTTCTGTAGTTGGGAATTCAGTTTTCTTCCTTGAAATAAAAACGTAAGCACATGAACAGGTCTTTCTGTCCCCTGAATGGAAGAGGCAAACATCCCCCTAAAATAATAATAGCGGTTAGAGACAGGACGTGCTTGTAAACTTTAGGTCTATTTTGAGACCATATCAGGGAGCTATAATCTTGGAATGCTGAGGCAGAGCAACAGAGACTAAAACGAAATGAATCTTATCCTTTGGAATGAAGGATGTCTTTCCTACATTTTTATTTTCTTCATATTGCTGACCAATCTAGCTAAGGACTAAGCAGAATAACCAGATTCTCACTTTTTTAATTTTAAAGCAGCACATAGGAAATGCATCCTGCATCAATCACATGGTGAATGGGCATGTCCCATAAACCAGGTCATATCACTGTAGAATAGTGATGGACTTAGAGTGTGTCTCCTTCCTCACTTCTGAGGTCAGACTTTTCCACATTTCAGATGAAAATCCAGGGAAAATAATCATCCCTCAGACTTCCTTCATGGTATTAGAAATCTGCTTAGATCTTGAAACAGGCTCAATCAACCAAAGACACCTAAGACATCTGGTGTCTCTAGAGCAGAGCACAATTAGGCCTAAGCCAATGCACAGTTGTAAGAAACAGCTTCGCTTGTCTAGCTAGTCTAATTGGAATCAGGGTTTGAGTATGTAGGAGGAAATTTAACTACCCCTGTTTCATAGGAGGCAGAAAGTGCAGAGAACTATTTCAACTGCCACTAACTCAAGAAGGAGTGGTCAGGATGTAATTTCTATTGCCTACACTAGAAGGTAATAGTTTCCTACTTCAGTAAAAGGGGCAAGAAACTGTAATCTGTAGAAACACTGTTTATGAGCTCACTTGCTCAGAACCAAGACTGAAATCATGAACTTCACCTAGGCAATTTTGGGTTTTTTTTGAAAAAAAGTTCAGTGGCAAAACTCAGAGAGGCTGTTCGAAATCTGCTCTCGCATTTCCTGAAGGACTGAAGACAAAAAGATGACAAATGCAGCAAAACGCATGCATAACCATCTCTGACTTACAGCTTTATGATTGGTACAGCCTGCAGCAAAGTCTCTTGTTTATACTTTCTGCAGTTAACAGCCCAGCATCAGCCTGATTATACTGTGAACCTGACAGGCAAGGAAAGAAAATAAAAACTGCAATGAATTGCGCTGACATAGCACGTTCCCTCTAGAGACGCTTAACACGGAGTAACTGCAATGTCTGCCCAACTTTACAGATGATTAAACAAAAATGCAGAGAAGTTAAATTGCTTCTTCAAAATCAGAGCAGCAGCAATATTAAGAATTGATCCCCGGAATAAAAACCTCACCATACCAAGGTAGCAAAGAGTAGCAGAGTTCTTCAACTGAGTTGAGATTTTTCTCTTCCAATCGAAGCTCTTGCTCTGCAAGTTGGAGCCCATTGTCTTATCCTGCATCAAATTTAAATGTGAAAGGTGGAATTGCAACTGAACAGGCATTTTGTCTCAAAAAAAATTAGTGTTTAAAAGAGAGAGTCCGTGTCGGACCCTTGACATGTAACAATCCATAACACTGACCACATAATGCCAGTCAGTACTGCTACTTACATTTTTATAATGCTCAAATGTATATGCAAAGACAGAGATAACCAGTTAAAAATGATAGGACACCAGGGAAGTGTTTACAGTCTTACATAGAAAGCTAATTAGGATATCAATTATATAATGGCATGCTTAAAGTTCACAGTCATGTGACTTTTGGCCTAATTTTAATTTTTGCATCTGTTACTGGCAGCTTTGTTTCTTGTTTAATTTCTTAAAGTTTTTAAAATAACTAAATTATGTAATTTATCACCTCTCTTTCTAGCTATATAAGTTGAAAATACGTTTTCTCAATGTGATCTAGTCAATACTGGGAAGGATTGTACAATTTTACTGTATAGTTTACCAACCACAGTTCACAGCCAGAACACTGAGAAGAGAGTTCTAACCACACATCTAACCATCAGTATACCAACGTCAGAGCTGGATATTAATGGAGACTTGTGCAAGAAAACAGTGCAGATACCTTTTTATGAACTATTTGTCCTTATGTAAAGGCTTTGTGCTGCATTTTCACCCACCATGTATATACAAAAGTGTGTTGAATAGCAGAAGGGATGTGTCGAGAATGCAGTCAAACCATTTGAGACTGTTAAAAATTACTTGCAGGTGATCTTGAAAATAATTTTCAAGGACTAAACAGTAAGCTTAGGTCTACTGAAGTCAGACCTGACAGAGGCAGACCACCAAGGTTTGCTCCTCACGCTGTCACCGGCTGCTTGCATAACATGCCATCAGTGATTGAGTCTCAAGGTATCACATGCATTTCTTCTTTGGGAAAGACCAGCTGATGGCTCAGCAGTGGAAGGGGTATTCCTCTTCTGATCCATCTGGGAGAGGGAGCTCCTGCTTCCATACTACTTTTACTCCAAGAAGATAGCTTTAAAAAGCATAAAGACGACACTTCAACTGCCTTTCCACTGACCAGCAATGATTTTGTCTAATAATTCTTGTCAGATGCAAGGAAGAGAAGCACCTAACATGGGATGCACTGTTCAAACTCTACTTCAAGATCCCTGTTCTTGTTAGCCCATACAGGCTTCCATACATACGGGGAAATTTGGAGAGCAGTTTAACAAAATGGAGTCAGGAATCCCAGAGTCTTCATGACAACAAGCAAAACCAAAAAACAGCTGGCAAGGAGTAATAAATTCCCCAGTAGTCAAGAAAATCAGATTGAGAAGTAGTACTGCAAGTTCCTTTCATCCAGGCAGTGATTTTCCAAAGATGTCCAAAAGACTTTTTAATGTGTTTCTTGTTAAAAACATTGCTCTCAAAGTCTTTCACTGGGTGTCAGACAACATTTAAAAATCAAAACTTCTTTATGGTAAAGTAATACCTGTCTCTGCTCTCACTACAATCTCCCATGCAAGACTAAAAAGAGGGGAAAAGGCAACAAAAGGAAAATGCGTATGCCCTGAGAAAGAATGGAAGAGCAGTGAAAAGGATCTGTAACCTAGGCAAAGAATAGTACTAAGAGTTTTAAATCTTAAACAAGACAGAAGGTCTCAGCTTCAGAGCCTGCAGCATCTCCCAAACACCAAGAAAACAGGAAATAATTTAGTAGAAAAAAGCAGTAACCATTTCAATTTTCAGCTTCCATCTTAAAAGGCTTTCTCCACCTCAAAAATTTTGAAACATAATTCACTGATTTTAGACCTAGAAATCACCACTTTAAAACTGATGTGTTCACCGCAGATTAATTCTTTGTCTGCCTGAATAACAGAAGATCAGAAGCTGTTAGACTGTACCTCCACAACTTCACAGGTAAGGTGAGAATACTAGCAACACTGAAGAGACAAGTGGAAATGCAGAGAGGAAAATTGTATTATACATAAGCATACTGTGCACAAACATAAATATTTCATATTTTTCTGTGTAGACTCTAAGATGATGGTTAAAGTCAAGACTCTGAATGATAAGGGTTTGGGCTAAATCCTTCTTCTGACAGTGCTTAAGCCCCATTAAGACATCTGACTGTATACACTACACTGCTGAATTTAGGTATAAATCCCTTCGGGAAGGATATTTATTTTGAAGTAAAAAACCTGCTATCCAGAAAATACGTATCTGCAGCAGGACAAAGAACATGGCACATTCACATCCATTTTGACCCAAAACTAGAGGCTAAGGTATCTGGAAACTATCGCTTAATCTTATGACTCTTATGCAAAGTATCTTGTTATAAATCTAAGCAATCTCAATGTAATACTGCTGGTTACAGAGGCAATATATGCTTCTATAAAATGGATAACTACTATATCATTTATCATTAAGTCCAACACTCAGTTCTAGATTTCTTACCTGACAATCTAGCACTGCCTGGGAAATGAAAGAGGAAGGAGGCTGGTTTTCAAACAGTGAAGACAGGCAAAGTTTATTATTTGCACACAAAAACTTTTCAGAAATCAAAAGACAGAATACGTTTAGAGGTGCTTGTGCAGGAAAATACTTTCTGCAGGCAACATACAATGCAGCCAACATCCAACCCCTGAGCAGAATACTTATACCATCATGGAAGGTGATAACTAATAAGTGCTAGCTATCCTTAGAAAGGCTGCATAGAAGGACATACTGTGACTTTAAGATGCAATAAAATGCCACAAATGAAATCAAACCTCATTGTTCCTTTCTTGCATTTCAGCCATCTTTCTCCCATGTTTGGCTTACAGTGAGCATGTTTCAGTCTATCTTAAGAAATCACAGTTTTCTTAAACCAGCAGTAACCTAAAGTAGTAATGTGTTTAGAAATACTGAGTAATATACCTAGAAATCCTGGGTAGTTTTCTACAGGGTAGTTTTGTTAGTTAAATTAAAGCTTTGTATGAAAAGCAGGGCATTTAAGTTTGAGGAGCTCTTTTATAACATTTTATAATAGTTAGACTGTATTTTGTTGTATTTTCTATGAATCTTATTCTTACTTTGTTTAATTGCTTAATTCTAATTTATCTATTTTACTGGCCAGGATGACTTGATCATTCAGAATGGAAGTATTCCACAGTGGTTGAATATTCCAAAACAAATCCTTGAATCAAAAAATTTCCAAACCTACTCAACTTTAATCTTTGCGCCCTAAGGCAAATGTCTACTGGCTGGAACATAATAATATGTATAATGGGAAAAGTGAGTAACTAAATTATATACCTAAAAAGAATTAAAGTATATATCAAAAGCCAAAATGGCAATTTAGGAAGCCATTCAGTTCTCTCTGTTCCTCTAACAAATGAGACATCCTGCAAGCTGCAAAAAGCCTGGAACTTGTCTGTTACCTAATAAAGTCACACATACTTCTTTAAATGTCTGCCTTCTTCATACAAAGAAGGGGTTTGCTATGCTACCTACAGAGCAAACTGCAAACTCAGAGCTGACAGCAGAATTAAGATGATGGCATAAATAAAGAAATCAAAACTATAGGAGCATGTAGGAGGAATAAAACAAGAACATGAGGAATTTTACATATAAATGTAATAATAGTATACAGCCATGTTAAACGCCACAGCTGATGTCCTTGACTTTGCCCCAAAAGCAATATACTAATTATAGCTGAAGTCCATCTTTTCATAAACACTCCTTAGCTGGAAAATTACTAGTGCTCTTAATATAAGCTAAAACAGTCCTAGTAACCCCTCTAGAACCCCAATAATCAGATACTAAGGTCCGTCATGCCTTGATTTCCATGGTCTGGCTCCTGTTGAAGGGTACATAGTTTTCTGTTGCAGCGCAGATCCCAAGTCTACCATAAATCATCTTTTGGTTACTTCAGAGTGGGAAAGGGATGGACTTGTGAGGCCTGAATTCCAGACTTTCAGTTATATTCACAGTGTCTCATAAACAGAAGTAGGTTAACAGAGCTGACTAGCAGCCTCCATCCCTTACTAGTAGCTACTGAAACCCTCAAGCCTCATACTTGTTACTCTCCTGAGGTGAAATTCATCATTGAGATGCCAAATGAGCAGTGCCTCTGCAGCACCCCTTTGCATGGCAGTACCCAAAAGGAGCAAAAGAATTCCCTCTGACTTCATCTATGCATTAGCACAAACCTTTCATTTCCTGTATCTCTTTACTAAAAATACTGGTGGAAAAGAAAGGGAAATGCAAAAGTACCTCAGCAGTATTTGCCAGTAAAACTTGCAAACCATCTACCCCACAGTTAGGATTTGATCTAAAGTCCACCGACGTCAATGGGCTGAGGATGAGATCCTTATTCAGCTTTTGGACCTAATTCATATTTGAACTGATAATTGTATATTTAGGCTGCAGTCTCCATATATATTGTATTTGCCTCAAAGCTCTGTCCAGTCAAGTTTTGAATAGAATCATAGAAACTTAGAATCATTAAGGTTGGAAGAGACCTCAAGGATCATCCAAGTCCAACCATCCTCCACCACCCACTAAACCATGTCCTTCAGTACCACGTCTAACCTTTCCTTAAACACCTGCAGGGATGGTGCCTCCACCACCTCCATGGGCAACCCGTTCCAATGCCTGATCACCCTTTCCCAGAAGAAATTTCTCCTAATCTCCAACCTAAACCTCCCCTGGCGCAACTTGCAGCTGTTCCCCCTTGTCCTGTCACTAGTTATCTGTGAGAAGAGGCCGACCCCCGGCTCGCCACAGCTTCCTTTCAGGTAGTTGTAGAGGGCAATAAGGTCTCCCCTGAGCCTTCTCTTCTCCAGACTAAACAAGCCCAGTTCCTTCAGCCGCTCCTCATAAGACCTGTGCTCCAGACCCTTCACCAGTTTCATTGCCCTTCTCTGGACACGCTCCAGGGCCTCGATGTCTTTCTTGTGGTGAGGGGCCCAAAACTGGACACAGTACTCAAGGTGCGGCCTCACCAGGGCTGAGTACAGGGGGACAATCACCTCCCTGCTCCTGCTGGCTACACTATTCCTGATACAGGCCAGGATGCCGTTGGCCTTCTTGGCCACCTGGGCACACTGCCGGCTCATGTCCAGGCGAGCATCAATCAGCACCCCCAGGTCCTTTTCCTCTACACAGCTTTCCAGCCACCCCGCTCCCAGCCTGTAGCGCTGCCTNGATGTTGAAAAGGATGGACCCCAGCATCGACCCCTGGGGAACACCACTCACGACCGGTCGCCAGTTGGATTTTACTCCATTCACCACCACTCTCTGGGCCTGGCCATCCAGCCAGTTTTGAACCCAGTGAAGGGTGTACCCATCCAGGCCATGGGCCGCCAGCTTCTCCAGGAGAATGCTGTGGGAGACTGTGTTAAAGGCTTTGCTGATGGAGATTCCACAGCATCTGTGGCCTCTGTGGCACCTATGTCACTGACTGGCCATCTTCATCATGAAAAATATAAAATTCTTGTATCTTAGAACTATGGAACTTTGGATTTTTTGGTTTTGTTTTTTTTTTTCAAAATAACATTAAAAGCTGTCTTATTTCATAATACTCATAATAAAAAGGAACAGAAGCAGATAAAGAAAGAGTCATATATTGAAAAGAACCAAGAATGGAAGACATGAAAGCAGTGTAGATTTGACTGTTTCAAAACAGACACAGAGCAGAAACCTGTTGACTTTTACACAAATGTGCTAAAACATCATCTTGCTAAGAAACCGCTCACCTGATCTCGGGAGTATGGAGTATCCACTATGTGTTTGTCTGAACATGCTGCTAGAAGAATCTTCATTGCATTTAACTGGAGCAATATTTCACAAGCCATGGTATCAAAGAAAGTAATATTGGCAAGAGCTGCTGAAGCCAGCAGGAAAACTTCACCAGATGAGGCTTCTTGGCACAATTCTAGGAATGCAGGAAATAAGTTGAATAAAAGTCATTCCTTCACTGCAAAAACATGGGTAGGTGTGTCAAAGCAATATTGAAGCATCTGCAACTTACATTAGCAATCTTAGCATCTAAGACTAAGTTCATAATCATCAAGATAAAAAAAACAAAACAAAACAAACATCTTAATTTTGTCAATTATATTTCAAATTGTTAGGGCGCTTTATAAGCAATACTAACATTAGGCACCTTCATGTGAACCACAAAACCAGGGAAAGGTGGTAATTATGAACCTAGACACCAAGCATTTCTAAAATTTGTTTAATTAATGATACGATCTACCTAGCTTACCTTTCTATAGGGAATATTCCACTGAATGTTGTTCAACATGAAGCTTGATATAACTAAATAAAATTAAATACAGGAGGCAGATGGCTAACAGTAACAGATCTGTAAGAGAATAATTCCGCTATATATCCTAGTCATTTGAGCAAGATGCTTTGTGACCTATCTCTAAACCTATTACTCTATAGTCAAAGATCATCCTGCATATTTTTTAGCCTCAATAAGAAGTGCTGAAGACACAGGTTCCTTTTAATTCCTTGCACACAAGTATTTTAACTAGGATCTGAATCACCTGGCAATTGGATTTCAGCACGGTTTAAAAATTAAACGTATTACAGTAATTCAATTACTGAGTTATAAATATTACAAGGAAACCGGTGTGTGATTACTGAAAGGGCTCTTCTAAAGTTATACATGTTCTATTTTTAATGCTCACATTTCTTGGGCAGAATATATAGTACTAAAATTACTGTGGAACTTAAACAGTGACAATTAGGGAAACGGTCCACCTGCTAATATCTGCTGGATAAGCTGTTCAGATTGTCCCTTGACTGTAGTACACTGTAATAACCTGAAAAACCACCTTAAATAAATCAAGTCAGATGCTTCTATCAGTCTAGCTACAGCAGAACCAAGCTCAGCACAGGTTAGTTCCATCCACTGGATTCAGGGCAAGTTCGGGGCAGAACTTTCAATATTTGTTGCTGGACATTCTGGTCATCAGGAATAAATTGTTTCCTTGATTTCTGCAGCACTGGATCTATTTGGGCATATCAAAGAATGCATAAATACATCTCAAATTATCCCCAGCCACTGCAGAATCCTCAAGCACTGGCACTGCTATGCTCTTTTCTTGTTCTATTAAAAAAAATCAAACAAACAAAAAACCAACAACAACAACAAACAACAACCCACAAACAAACAAACACACACAAACACAGAGAAACAAAACATGCATGAAAATTGAAGTGCTGTAGTTTAACTCTAACCACTGGGCTCAGTAAAAAAACATCCAGATGTATTGATCTATTATACATGAGAAATCAAACTAGATGACCCAAACTGTACTTTCTGACATGAAGCTCTGGGAAACTCTGAATTTCCAGATCAGAGTGAGGAAGAGAATGCTTGACTGAAAGCTTCTGGTATTTGAGAGGAATGAAACACAGTGCCAGAAATAAGAGATTCCTCTCTTTAGAAAGTCATGAGAAATACTGTCTTATTTTTCTGAAGCGTCCTCGCTGACCCAGATTAAGGAAAAGCTTGCTGTTACCTTCGCCTCATTTAGCATGGATCAGAGGCCTAGACAACAAAGACAGATCTTTTATTTTCTTGTAACAATGCCCATAGATTATACTTTATGATACTTCAGAGGAAAAGTACAGCACAAATGTAGATGCTGTGGTGAGCTCGAGGTCTAGCAAGTTTAAAAAATACAAGAGGCATAAACTATTAGAAACTGTTCTTTTACATAAAAACGTGGGAGAAGAGGATACTTTCCTGAGTCTTTTCTGTGCCTATGATAGTAGAATTTCACACATATTATTTTGACAAATATGCATAAATTCTAATCAAATATGGACTGAAATAAAAAAAAAAAAAAGTAATTGCAGAATGCCCGGATTCAGAATTAAAAATGACTGAGTTCTCTTATCTGTTACCGAAAGAACAGCAAATGTTATTTAGGAAATATTTCTATTGAAAGCGAGTCCTACCCCAACCTATCATTTTAACTGGGAAGACTCAGAAGTCTCATAAAGAACTTACTGACAAGCGCTGTTACAATTTCTTCCATATTTTCCAGAAAGCTGCTGAGATGCTGTGTGAACGTGAGATGTGGAGATGTGATCTGTGCAATTACTGCTGCTGCTTCTGCATGAGTAGCTTCTGAATGGGTGTTATCAGTAAGAATGTCAGCCAGGCACAGTATCCCATCAACCTATGGAAAAACAATAGGTATAGGTCAGAAATATTTCAGGAAATACTTTTGCAACCAAAGATGGGTTTACAGTTCTCTTTTCTTGGCTGTGGCTAAACTACTCAGTTTAATTTTAAAAATGACTTAGACTTCATGGCATTTCTGACACAAAAGTTTCAATTTAGCAAATACAAATGAGTTCAGAATAAGCGTTGACCAGTGGAAAGAATTGCATTTCCTTCTCCCTTAATGTTTCTGCTGAAATTATTTTGGTCAAACAAACAAGTCTTTTCTGACAGACATCTCAAGTAAAACATTAATCTAAAAACAAGCTCTGAGAAGCAAATGCTAACTGCTACTCTGCCACAGTCTCATTTAAGCTCTTGTCTGAGTGTGTCCCACTGTGAGACTTGAGTCTGAGTGTTCAGTCAGTTCTTCGCAGACACCTTTTTTTTTGTCACTGTTTTCTGAATTTGTCACAAAGCCAATGGAGGATCAAAAAATACTACTGAGAGACCCTGGCCAAATTATACCTCATGAGCTTGTACAACTCTCACATTAAAGCTAGGTCCATACATCCCTTGCTTACTTGGGAGAGAAACAGAAAAATGAGTAAAATGTACATAAGTTTATGCTTTTAGAGCATCTGAAGTGCTCTATGCTCACTCCTTACACAGTTTATGCAGATACATCATATATGCATGCCTTGCTCTAGATTATAGGAGACCCATGGACACAATGAAAGACTGCAACAGAGCAGTCTTAAACTGCAGAAACATATCATCTGTTAACCACCAAACCCAGCAAAGGAATGTTCTCTGTAGACAAGGACATAATCTGTGAACTTTCAAAACAACATGACTATGTTTGTCCCTATTTAACATAGTGCTGAATAATTCATAAGATTGTCAAGCAGACAGGTAGATGTGCTTAAATGGAACAGAGAATGAAGATTTACGTAATTAATTAGGGACATGTTGATGTCAAATCCACATAAATTCACTAATTAAAACTTTTATATAAATGAAAGTAATGTAACAAGAGGGACAGTTTACAAATCATAGAATGGTTTGGGTTGGAAGGGTCCTCAAAGATCACCTAGTTCCAACCCCCCTGCCATGGACAGGGACATCCTACACTAGACCAGGTTGCCCAAAGCCCCATCCAACCTGGGCTTAAACACTTCCAGGGACGAGGCCTCCACAACTTCTGTGGGCAACATGTTTCAATGTCTCGCCACCCTCATGGTAAAGAATTTCTTCACAATATCTAATCTAAATCTACTCTCTTTTACTTTAAAACCATTACCGCTTGTCCTATCACTACATGCCCTTGTAAACAGTCTCTCTCCAGCTTTTCTGTAAGGCCCCCTTTAGGTACTGAAAAGCTGCTATAAGGTCTCCCCAGAGCCTTCTCTTTTCCAGGCTCTATTAGCCTGTCTTTTTAGAAGATGTGCTCCAGCCACCTGGTCATCTTCATGGCCCTCCTCTGGACTCATTCCAACAGGCCCATGTCCTCATTATGTTGGGGGCCCCAGAGCTGGACACTACTCCAGATGGGGTCTCTCGAGAGCAGAGTAAATGGGGAGAATCACCTCCCTTGACCTGCTGGTCACACTTCTGTTTATGCAGCAGAGCATACAGCTGGCTTTCTGGGCTGCAAGTGCTCGTTGCTGACTTATGTTGAGCTTCTCATCAACCAACACTCCACTAAGTCCTTCTCCTCAGGGCTGCTCTCAATCCATTCTCTGTCCGGCCTGTAGTTGTGCCCCAACCCATGTGCCAGATCTTGCACTTGGCCTTGTTGAACTTCATGCAGTTTGCACAGCCCCACCTTTCAAGCCTCTCAAGGTCCCTCTGGATGGCATCCTTTCCCTCCAGTGTGTCAATTGCACGACACAGTTTGGTTTTGTCAGAAAACTTGCTGAGAGTGCACTCAATCCCACTGTTGAACAGCACGTGTCAATAATGACCCCTGAGGAACACCACTCATCACTGGTCTCCAGTTAGACATCGAGACATTGGCCGCAATTCTGAGTATGACCATCCAACCAATTCCTTTTCCACTGAGTGGTCCATCCATCAATCCCATCTCTCTCCAATTTAGCGGCAAGGATGTCATGCGGGACAGTGTCAAATGCCTTGCACAAGTCCAGGTAGATGACATCTCTTGCAACCTCCCTTACCCACCAACACTGTCAGAGCTTTTAGAAATTTCACTGAGTAAATGTTTACAAAATCTGGCCTTATTTATTTATTTATTTGAAGTGCTGAAAAAGTGTGGGGTCAATTGCTTTATATGTTGCTTGGACACTTTTTAGATATACAGAGGAATTATGAAGGCTTCTCACTGAAATATACTTCTAAGAGTCAAAGAAAAACAAACCTACATTTGTGTTATACACTCAGCAAGACTCCTAGGTGTGTTCAGACTGCATTCGCTGTCTATTCAAAGCTTCCTCAGAACAGGCACATTAAGTCCTATCCATTATTTTCACAAAGGGTATTTAGCAAATCTGTTATTCACATTTTAGTTATTTATTAATACAGAATGTTGAGTTATCTTAATTACTTATCCTGCAATGGGCATGAATTAAATTATTTGATAAGCACTGACAATTACTGTATTTTACAAGAAAAGCTCTCAGATTGATGGGAGCAAAAATTACCCTCTGGAAGATCATTCATTGGGATTCACTTTTTAATAGGCAATAGACTATAGCATTGCAACTCTTAATAACATAGATAAATACAAAAGAAATTATATTTCTATTTTTCCTCAGATTGCAAATGGGTTTAGTATAGAAGCTCAAGAACTGGCAAGAAGAGGAAGAATAAATTTTCAACATTAAACTTTTTCTTGACAAGCTTTCAACATTAATCTACCTACAGCAAAATATTTCCTCCTAGTTATGGCAGAATTCTACAGCTTGAAACAGCATATTCACATAATTCACTTGGCTTCAAGGTATATTAATAGATCTCAGTGTCAAGAATTAATATATGTCCTCACAAGATGATTTAGTGGCCAAAGTGTGCTAGACAATATCATATGCAAAAACCCCCAACTTTGCCACCTTGAAACCTCCCCAGATCGCACCTTGTCTGGGGTCTGAAGGATGCTAATAATAACAGTCAGTATAAAAAGTTAAATATATTCCAAGGCATTCAAAAAATACTTCACAAGACACTTCTTCTAAAATCTGGTAACAGGATACAACACTCTTCAGTTCTAAATTTACTGGTTAAAATTCACTTGTCCGAGTCTTATTCAGTGACCTTAAAATTACTTTAGAGTAGTTTTATGCTATTTCAGAACAAGTAGTGTCTTATGAAAGACAAGTACAAGCACATGGTTAGATTTTTCCATCGCCAACTGTTTATATCTACACTATAAATACAAGCTTCTAACAATACAAAAGCTGTACTCAACTTTTAAATTATGTATTTATTTATTTTATTTGCTAAGTAATTTTTTTTTTTAAATTGGGAGTTGTTGAATTGTAAATAGAAGCGTTACATATGTTTTTATTCAGCATAAAGATAAAATTCATATTTTGGATCCACAAAAGCCAGCACTAGTTAGTTTTCTTCCCTTCTATTCAGAATCATGTAAAATACTAACAAATTCAGGCTTAAATTTGCTCTGTACAGCTTTTTCTCCCATTTTAAATATAGAAAATAAAATAATTCTACTCCAGCAGGCAACCCCATTTATAAGTGTCTAGCAATAAATTTTAAAATGACAGGGGAACAATCTAATAAAAGCACTTTAACATCCAAAAAGAAATTGCTGCTCAAAGCATTTTTATAATTAGCTTTCACGCTGAAAGGAACTTTGGATAGCTGCCCTGTTTTCTGTTTAATTTTGGTGAAGTAATCAGCTAAATGTCAAATCTGTTCATCACCTTGGCAATACAAAAGAACCAGTTAGCCAGATAATGCAAACAAATGAATTCCATGAATGCAACAAGATGCTGTGGAGACCCTGCATTTGAGGAATGGTGTTCAGTAAATGCTTGATCACTAATATTTCAATATTGATAACTGGAAAAATGCCAGGAACTTACATCCTTATGAACATAGCCTTGTTATAGAAACTTAATCTGAGTGACAAAATAAATACGTGACTGCTTTACTGCATAGATCAAGCCTGCTGAAAGGAAATAATTTCTTTTCTCTGCAACAAGAATGAATGAGTTCTGAAGCAGACCTCTTCTTTCTTCACTATACCTGTTCTTCCTCCTAAAAATATTAAATGAAACCAAGCATCTGTTAAAGATACCAATACAGAACTTGGGATGAATTGCATTAACGATTTCATGATTTGAAATCATAGAATCATTAAGGTTGGAAGAGACCTCAAGGATCATCCAGTCCAACCATCCCCCCACCACCTGTTAACCACTAAACCATGTCCTTCAGTACCACGTCTAACCTTTCCTTAAACAGCCGCAGGGATGGTGACTCCACCACCTCCCTGGGCAACCTGTTCCAATGCCCGACCGCCCTTACAATATTACAATTACAATATTACAATTACAATAGCAGTCTTAACTCTGTATTTTCCACAAAGAGGTTAAAGGCAGGCTTTCCATTCCACTCCACAAACCAAGACCCACTGTTGCCTTTTTAACGTCTGTCTTCATTTGTGTAAATTACTGCTGAAGGGTTTTTTCTCATACTATGACTTTCTCTAACATTCCTGTTACCCACTCCTAACGCTCAGATGATCTCCAAATATATATGGGTAAACTTTCAAGGTTTTTTTGGTTTGGGGTTTTTTGGTTGTGGGGGGTTTTTTGTTTGGTGTTTTTTTGGTTTTGTTTTTTTTTTTTCCATTTTCTAGATTGATCTCCAAGTCATCTTCCTGAGATTGGAAAGTTTTACAGGCTATCTGCTGATTTCCCACTGTCAAAACCATGGATAACACTATCAGCCTACAACTGGGTGCTTCTGGTAAGCAGCACTAGCAGGTTCCAAAGCAGTTTAAAAAAAAAAAAAATGGAAGAGAGATGTTGAGATCCAGATATAAGACAGCAAATATGGAAACAAAATCACCTCTTAAACATTATCTCAACCTTCCCAGGAGGGTAGAGGAAAATTTCAAAAGCAGAAGCTGCAACACTCAAGAACTGAGAGATAAGAGTTGAGTTTGTTTTATCCTTTCACACATTCTGTGTATTAACACCTCTAACTTGAAGCTAGGACAGGTTAACTCTATAGGTGAAGACATGAATGTTACCAGACTAAATAGAAACTACATAGGTGAATAAAAACCGAAACACATTAAAATTTATGGGATGAGGAAGAGGAGACATAGAAGGAAGGAAAAATTATCGTATTCAGAAAATGTTTGAATCTCCTGCTCAGCCTTCTTTGAACACAATCTACCTCAATCTCTAGATGATTGCATGAACCATGAAGTCACTTCACTATTCTGTAACTCCATTGAAAATGTCATCCAGCAGAATCCATATACTGTTATTTTGATCACGTTTGCTATTTTTAAAGTGAGGTAATATATTAATAGAGTGATGCCATTAAAATGTCCACAAATACTATTCCAAGTAATCAAAGTTACTGCAGCAATTCCGTGGCAGCAGCAGTGACCAGTGAACAAAACTTTAATGATTTTTATAACTACTGCTGTACAACAGCGGCCATGGGACCTAATTTATAAGCCATTTGTCTACTATACAGAATAGTGTGGGGCTGGATAAAGGTTGAATGGTTTCCATTTCTGTCAATAACGTTAGCTTTGTATCTTAATTGGGCGTGAGTGCTTTGGTTCATGGCAACTTCAACTTTTAAACTTCCCTCCTTCAGAATGTGGTCAAACTAACGAAGAGGTGTTTGTTCTTTCTTGCGCTTAGCCATCAAGGGGCAGTGTGAAGATGATCTGATCTAGATCAGGAATATTGTTATAGGGCATGAAAAAAAAATCTCAACCTTCTCTCTCTGTCAAAAAAAAAAGGGGGGGGGGCAGGGGGGGGCAGTTGGCTCATCAAATGTGGCAATACTGAAGTAGCAACCTTGCAGCCATGCTGCAGGAAGAAACAAACTGCAGAGCAGGATGAAATAACAAGTCCCTTATTCTGGGCTGACTAGGAGTGAAAGGATAAATAATATAAAAGTCTTTTCTCCCTACAGAACCTAGGGAAAGCAGTCAAGCAGTCACCTCACAGTGCATGTTCTTTGGCACTCAGAGATGTTCTAAGCTTGTTGCAGATAAAAAGTACAACTGTTCGTCAAAGAGGTAATAGAGAATAAGTCATTTTACAGAAAGGATGGGTAAAATCAATAAGATCGACATCCAGACTTCTTTCTTGTCTTCACTTCAAGTATAAGGGAATAGCTGGCTTTGAACTCCCTCAATTTTGAGGACTGATATGAAGGGTAAGACAGTCTTTTAAAGTATTATTTCTGTAGATCATAAAAGAAGACAGGAACTACACTGCTATTAGCCTAGCAGCTCACATATCCCACTCCCATAAATCACAGCTTACATTGCTTCAAACTACCCTCTACGATCACAGGTGAACCACGCAAGGATACATCCAACTTTCCTGATCTATTCCTCACATGCCTCCTATTCTACAGGATAGCTGCTCAGCGGCTACAAAGGGCAGGAGGAGAAGAGACTGCAAAGGAATCTCACTTGCAGTTATGTAGAAGTCATCTGTAGTACAGACCCTTCTACTCAGCCACTGTTGGTGTTTATAGAATTGGAATGCACTGATAAAACATAAGGAAAACTACTAAGCACAAGTAAGTACAGTGGCTTGAAAAAAAAAGACCTGTGTACTCAGCATTTGTTACATTCTCTTTCTCCTATTCTGCCACAGCTAAAAGACAATCACAATAATGACTCTGTTATTTGTAATCTCAGGAGCATATTAGAATAGGGGAGAACTGTTTGTGTTCACATATGATAAAGTTGGAGATTAAATTCTTCAGGTTACATGACATATGACAGAAGCCAAAGGTTTCTCAGGTCCTGTTGCCCTACATTTTGGAGGGCTGGATGTACTCGCTTAGTTTTTAAGTTGCAGGAATCTATTTCTGTTTGTAGGATTTACTTGATATCTGCATTACAAATTCCAGAAACTATATGCTTGTTTCTTTTAAATAATGGATAAGGGCTTTATATATTATACTTTGGGGTCTGAATTTCATTAAAATGAAACACACAGACACAAAAAGTACTTGGCAACAAGATGAGAGGAGCTGTCATGTGTTATATAAGAATGTTGAACAAGATACTGGGACCTGAAGTCTGAATTAGGGAAAGACCGTACATTAGTAGTTTTCCCATAGCCCTCATTTTTATTTACCCTGGGGGATCATAGTCTGAGAAATAAAGAAAAAAAAACCCACCTCAACTATTCCTATAAACAAACAGGGGCTCCAGGGTTATGCATAGCAGGGCACTCCGGAAAATGAGATGTGCTTACAGAGAAAAACATGCTCCGATCATCTAGTTCTAAATAAATAATGTCACAGACACTTCATTGCATGAGGGCATATTCTCAAACACCTGATGTCTGGCATTTAAAAACAAGAACACTCTTTCAACATGTCTGATTACTTTGTATCATTTAGGTTTTGGTGTGACACCATGGATTTTATTTTCAAGAAGTGTCTGTTAGTGTACCTCTTCATGAGAAAAAAAAAAATCCCATGCACACTACATTTTTAGAGGAGACTCTTCATCTATTACAATAATGAGAAAATGCCTCTATCCAAAAAGAGCAGCATGGAGGTCACAGACAGAGACTCAGTCATTATCAGCTAATTTAACTCTTCATAGCGTCTTTCTTCTCTCAGGAAAAGTATCTGATAATCTTCCCTCTAGAATTCTGGATGTGTTTAAGTCAATACTTTCAAACTTTAACATGATTATGCTAAAAAGTTAATAAGAGGGCTTATTATTATTACTTATTACCGTAATTTCACATACAACTTTTCCTCACATCAGATTAAAATTCCTGAACAGGTCATTACACCATGAAGTTAGAATCAAACATAACCCTACCTGGTGCTCAAAGTATGATAATGTAAACACCACAGCAGAAAGAAGAGAGTTACAGTAGCAATGCAGAGGGTGTATAAGCAATGGAGATTTCACAGGATGTTCCTTTTTTTGCTGTTACTTTAAATACGAGTTTCTGCAGGTACATTCAGAAACTAATCCTCATGCAAAAAATTTTCCTGCAAATATTCCTCAGTTCAATGGTGTCAGTCAGTTTAGCCTAAAAAACATCCAGTCTCTGAAATGCAAGGCCTCCACAGTATTTGAATCACATGTATGATAATTAAACACACCATAACAGTAGGATCTTTGTCTAATAGAATGTATTAAATATATACAGCAACTTGTTTGGAAAAATGTTTTTTATGTCTAAATTCACATAATTGCCAAAACTGATTCAGTGCTTCACCCATGCTGTTCTTTCTAAAACTTTTTGTTGCTTTTAAGAAAAGCACTATGAGGCACCACGTGTTAATATAATTGTTTGCTACATTCATTACTTCGCAATGGCTGTTCAATTATTTTAATAAATTAATTTAAATAAATTAGCTCCAGAACCGACCTTGTATGTGCCAGATTTTTATTGGCAGAGAATTTTTACAAGCCAGTTATAGAGCTTTATGATAGCCATTTATAATGAAAACACTCACAGCACTTTAGCTATAAAACTTTTAGTGAGCAACTCAATAAGAGTCCATTCGTGTTGTAATAACAACAGAGGAAATTGCTACCCTTATTCAAACAAGAATTTAAAAAAAAAGTAAAAAAAGTAGTTTTCATCTGGTGAAAATTGATGGAACTTCACTGGCTGCAGCATACTCAAGCTATTTGGTCCCATGATTCCTCTCCTGACGGTTAGGAAAATATCCTTGGGTCTCCTACAAACATTGATTTATTTCTATGACTGTAGTGGCAATAATTTCAGAATTGCTTTAAGCATAAGAAATTCAAGTTTAAGATCAGCTGTTTGTATGGAATCTTTATAAGCAGTCAGAGGTCTGCTATGAGCCATCAAGTTAAATGATCTCAGAGGTTTTTCTCTCCATTAACACCTCCCAGTACTGCTCTTTGGTCAAATATAGTTGCTACATTGATTCTATATTAGACAAAAAAAGGACAAAAAGATAAAAGGTGGACAAAATGGAATATTTTTACAAGATGAATTTTTATTTTTCTTCTACCTAAGATTGTTTGCTGCCTTACCAGGTCTCAACATAAATAGGCATCCTTACTGAGGATAACAAACCTAAATATTTAAAGTTAAGCTAGTGTTTGGACACCACCTTGAAGGAGGAACAAACCCACATATTTGGTTACATTTTCTGTAGAGATTATTTTTTCAGCAAGCAAATATAGCTATGACATAGCACTTTGATAGAGGGGCAGTTCCAATTTGCAGTCAAAATCATATTTGAAAGTCACGCTTATCTTCATAAACTGATCTCACATTAGAAAATTATGTCAGGACTCACTGAAACTTGAATTTACTTAGAAAGAGGATTCCAGCTTCAATAGCCCAGGATCTTCTCTGGTCATTTTAGATGGAAAAAAGCGTAAGCGTTATGTTATGGCAAAGATAACACCTCACCTTGTCATATTTTAGCTAAGAAGCTGCAAAGATCTGGGAAAATATGCATGTTGATGAGCAAAGTCCCAAATACTGTTCTGATTCTATCATACAGTCACTGCCTATTTTTCTAGTAGCGTCCCTCATCTATGAGCCAGTTTGTTCACTCTTAGAATAATACTCACAGGAGATGTTACGACAGAAGGAACCTAACAACTAGCAAGCACTAAATACTAGAATTCCTCAGTAACACTCAAGGTTCATTTCACATAAGCAGTAAAAACTCTCATTCCATATTCCAAACCAGCCTAATCCTCCAGATCTGTAAAGCTTAAGTCTGGGCTAGAAGTTTCACACGATCAGGCTTCATTCTGCCACCCCCGACAGGCCGTAAATAACACTAAAAGAGCCACTGCAGCTTTCCACAGAACAGCAAGGGGCTTCAGGAGTTGCTCCCAGTGGTTAGGACTTACTGTCTTCAGTGGCAGAGGGAAGCAAAGATAGTGCCATGGGACAACTAGAAGAGATACTAGAAAAGCGTGAGAGCTAAAAACAGGGGTGTAAACATGCCACCCAGAAATCAGAAGTGCCAAACAAAACCCTTGCAGCCAAAAAATGTAACTTTAGATCAAAGTATGCCAAACTTCTAGAAAGAGTTCAAATTCTGGTAAAGATCAAATTGTCGGGGAGAAAGAAAATCACGTTTTGAAGGTCAGTGTCTTGCTAGACCCTAGAATGAAATAGTGGCTTATTGGATTCTCTCCTGAGACTTGCTCGCAGTGCACTCTCCAACAGCGCTAGTAGAATAAATGTAATTTGTGAGATCTATTAAATATCAGTAAGTTTACCAGATTTGTCTTCACAGTGCCAAAACAACCAGGTTACTGTTCGTATGTACATGATATTGCCCTTTAATATGTACACATTTTAAATGTCTTTCCAGCTTGCTTTTCTTGATACTGTTATGTCATTCTTAGAAGTTACAATGACTGGTTGACAACTTTAGAGAGTACAGTAAAAGAGTACAGTAAAAGAGTACATACTTTACAGAGTATGTAAAGTTCAGACCCCAAAGAGTACATGTATGTTTATAATGGCATTCAGACCAGCAATGTAGCGGATGTTTTTTAAGACTTTTTCTAAAACAATTTTTAAACTCCTTTGTAAAGCATCTTTTAGAAATTTTAGAAATAACACATTTGCTTCTAATTAGTTGTTGATTTCCACTCAGATCCTCTCAGGTCCAAAAATCCATTCACTGTAAACTCTGGAGATTCACTAGTCACATCGCTGAGCAAAAGTACCTTTACAGCAAATTAGATCCAAACTAACTTCTAGATGGTCCTTGCCATAGCAAAAAGCTAAGGCTTCCCACTCCTTACGCACAAAGCCTGCAGGGTGTCTCTGTCATCTCCATTCCTAGTCATTATGGACTAGTTGCCCAGCCACAACAGAGATATTGCCTGGGCATTTTATTGATGCCTATTGCTTAGATCCTTGGTTGTCTTACTGAAGAGCACCGTTAGCCAGAGATAAAATACAGAAGTCATTACAAAGCAAGATGAAAAGCCAAGGTAAATGCAAGACAGTGCCTACTCCAAAGCCTGAAAGATTTTAAGGAAAAGTGCAATCATGTTTCTGTTCAGCACAACTGGCCACAAACCATTCTGCTTTAAAAAAAAAAAAAGGGGGGGTGGTGGGGGAATTAATCAGTCATCTTTTAATGAGCTTGAACAACCAATCTTTCTTAATTCAATTGTAGATCTTAATCTATATTACTGAAAAGGTCTTTGATTGTTATATCCTTTCCTATCTCTTTCCTGCAGCTCTGAAATACCACTTCTTGGTACAGGCTCACCACGACTGGCTTCTTTTTAAGACTAGGAGTCAGCCCTCATAGCTTTCTTTAAAAACTAAGAGGGAAAAAGAAAGAAAGGAGCCAGCATCATCTCTACTTAAAATTACTTCCTTTTCCATTACCACTTTCAGCAATTGCTATACTTTGTGCATTGTTTCTTTTTTTTTCTTCTGTTAGCAAAATCAATTGTAATTACATGAGTATATCTGAATTACCTGTCCTTTTTTGGGATGAAAACATTCATCTAATTAATTGGACCTACGTCCCTTACCTTCTTCATATATTTTATGACAAATCCTTCATTTTGACTGGTTCACACAAGACAGAAATTCTTGTAGCAGAGAATTGGTAACACTGTGCCAAAAATCAGATGCAAGTGTGTTATTTCACATTTAAAGGAGTTTGAAGGGAAGACAAACCAAAGGGGAAAAGTACACAAAATTTGTACTCAGATTAACATCAATATCGCTTGCAATACAATTTAGACGGCAAAGCCAGTACAGTAAAGGTGTAGGGTGTCCTTCTCAATATAATCTGACACAGCAGCACAGAAGTGACATGGGCTGGGGAACTCAAACACTGCCAGTTCCCTGGGGCACAATTCCTCAAAAATCCTCTTCTGAGTAAGGGGAAAAGCAATTTGTTACAGCCTTTAAACACATACAATAAATTCCTTTAACAGGAAGTCAGGAGACATACGGCTTCTTCTATGAGTATTTCCTAGGTGAGATCCTGTAACTTGTACCCAGTTCTTCCAGCATACAGGATGAGATGGGAGCAATTTTTAGTGACTAACATAAGATGTCTTCCAACTTTTAACATTTTTGTTCAGAACAGATATAATATCTAGCTCAAAAATGAATAGCAAACCTATTCTAACAGCTCTGATTTACCTTCTCTTACACTCTCAACCTAGACAGTAGTACAACATCATGTTTGGATCAGCCATGAAGTTCACATCACACATTTGAGGCAGTTTCTTACTCCTGAGTGATTTAATTTTGCTCTCATACCCTATGCTATAAAATGAAAATAAAAATCTACTTACCTACTGCCACATAATGCTGGGATAAATGCCATTGTAATGATGCTACCTATTATCATTAAAATAAGTAGTCATTTCTCCAGAAATTATGAGAGTATATTTTACACCAAATAGTAACCTAATCAACAGAAAGTTCTGATGACTTAATGGGATCACTTGCAAAATACAGTGACAGAGCACGCACTTAATAAGCAGCCTCTTCTGCCTAATGACTTTTGCACCTATGAAAACAATTCCAAAGTGTGTAAACTGGTCCAACTTGTCATTCTCTCTCTTTCTTCACTGCAAAAGAATAGTTACTTGAATATGCTTTCCTGCATCCAGTCTCCCCTTGCACATCTAAAATAATTCCAACATGGCCAAAATGCCAAAGCATCCGGTGTTTACAACATGTTAAAATAAATGAAAAAAAACCAAAAGGCACAGAGGATGATAAACCAGTTAAAGATGAAATTTTTCTAGGAACTCAGATCATCATCCTCATTAATCACATTTTTCTGATAATGTCAGACACTGAGCAGGCATACAACCTGGAACTGGAATCTGAGCTCAATAGCACTAGGTACACAGGAATGTTATTCTCTTTGGCCCTACAAGTCAGTCATTCCCAAATCCCTGTTCACCACAACTATTTGCAGCACATGACTCCTGAGAAAACAATAAACAGAAGATAACACATATACCTTCATTTCCTATGGAACAGTGTGTTGACCAACCTCAGGGTAAATAATATGTTCTTTAGAGAAATCAGATATTCCATGCACATTGTAACATACCAAGGACTCCACGTCCTGGGGGGAGGTGGGAGGGATGGGATGTTGTTCTGCTTACAGCTTATTATTAATGTTCATTTATTTTTGGTGCTGCTACTGTTAATGTTGCCTGAACTTAAAACACTAAAATATGCTCCCTAGAGTCTTCCTTCCCACCTACATGACACACATCTGGCCATTCCTCCTGTTCTCACCCCTCTCACACACATCTTATAGCCTATTCAGAATACTGCATCTAATCCCAGCCTTGTGACTGGATCAGGAGCCATGCTTTCCCTCTGTTCCCCCTTGCCCCTCCATCCACATGTACTGCTCTTCTCTTTCTCTCCAAGATTTGAGGCTGATACTGTCACTGTTCAAGCACCACTTTCAAGGCAGTAGGAATAGAGGGCATTTTTTCTCCATTCCCCGGGATGCTATTTCATTAGATGTTGCTTAAGGTTTTTGAACAAATGCTGGTAAAGCAGAGTGTCTATCCTGTAGGAAAAAGGCCTTCATACTATCCCGAGTTTGTTGTGAATAGATAGATAAATGTGCAGATAACCTGAACTTTTCAAGTTAAAATCAGGTAAGAATTCTTGATTTAGGAGAACATTTAAGTTGTGTACAGCTTTGGTTCTCATAGACCTAGCTTTCTAAATGAGCACCTCCAGTCCTAAACTCGGGACAAGCCTTACCCAGCAGCAACAATCTCTGCTGTAATTCCAGCCTCCACTGGGTGCCACTATTGCATAACGCAACGTATGGATCATGCTGTATGAGTCAACAAATGGACAAACCCGACTTTCAGCTTGCACTTCACTCTTGTGAAGTTTTCATGTTCAGAGAGTTATTACTCATTTTTATGTCCTTAAGATGCCGTAAGACAATCCTTCTAGAAACCGAAATACAAGGAGAATCTGATTCTGCCTAGATCACTACAGCTAAAGGCTCAAAGACAAAAGTGCTCAGCTTCTTTCCTGATTTTGTACTTGAATGAGCCTTTTAACCCTATGAGTGGATCTGTTCCTCCATGTTGGCTGATAATCAACTTAGCACCCTATTTTAACTTAGCTTTTCTAACCTCTAAAGGAGCGACAACTGTATGTCTCCATATAAAGTGCTTTGATAACAGCTTAACTACCACAAAGGTTACACCTTAGCACGAACCCAAAGGTGACTGTAACAACACTCACTTAGTGAGTGTTAAACTGTGTGCCCATCAGAAGTATGGCAGTAACACTGAAAATACATTATCAGCCTACCTTGGAATTTAATGGCAATTAAGTATTAGTTTTATAGAATACATGTAATTTCCATTTGATGGTCCATGGGTATCTACAACTTGCTAGTACCAAATGTCATTCTGGTGACTTAATCTGCAATCCAAAAATACTGAAGTTTAATGTTATGAATCACTTTCAAAAATTCTGGTCAGACAATGTAGTCAACTCTAGCTTGTCTGTTTCACAGCATCTCTGCTCTTGGATTTTGCTTAATTTCCTTTTGCCGGGCCTCAATTAATAAACAAATAATAAAAAAAAAAGGTTTAATTTCAGTCTTACCTAATGGAAGATTTTGAGAGCTTACACTAAACATGAAAAATTCTTACAGGCAAAAGACTGCTATAATAAAGTTTCATGCTATCCTTCCATACTGGAACAATTTGTCATACTATTCATTTGACAGAATTAACATAACCACAACTGCGTCAAGTTGCTGAAGGCAGGGGAAGCAGTGTCTTAGTGTTTAAGAAACCTACCTTTACAACTTCTGGTCTTTCCTCTCACTCCTCTCAACGCTTTTGTCTGGTAGACAGTTGGTGGCATTGATAAGTACAGAAATTTCTATAGCCATTCACCTGTGAAAGGATCTTAGCCTTTTCCTAGCAGAAATCCAAAATACTTTCCAGAAATTCTGCTATATTCTGACACAAATTTTCCTGCAAACAGACACTTATGTGACTCTGCCAACATCAGTTGTCATATCACAGAGATGGGCAAAAAAAGAACATGTAAGCAGTTGTGTGGCAGTACAGTCTCATCTATGGCAAAGAAGATACAGCAGGAAGAGAGAGACACTACACAACAAATCAAGGAAATCAACTGAAGCAAACAGCAAGTAGACCAAATCTTAGTCTGATCCACAGTTTTTTCACAGCCAGCTAAATCACCTGCACCACACAGCAAAAAAAATCTGTGGTGCAGGTCTGGAGGCAACAGACAAGCCCAATGCCCTGAAGTCTGCCCATTTCTGCATATCTGAAAAACTCACAAGTGGCTGTTTGTGGCTAAGGAGAATCAGCAATTCATTTGGTAGGGTAAACTGCTTTCTTCAGATAGCAAACTTCAGAAATTCACCAAGGACAGGAAATAGAAGTACTTGCAAAAAGAAGATCAAGACAGAGGCAGCACTTCACTTTACAGCAGCTCTGCTGGGGCTCTTTTCTCGGCACACAGACCGCTGCTCGTCAGGCACGGCAGAGTCTGCAGGAATGACTATCACCCACGTAGTTGCTCCCATTATGCCTACTTATTGAATCATATTGAAAAAAGCAACAAGATAAAGCAACTATCTACCTGCTCTTTAAATGAATATATGGCTATTAGACATACGTGTGTGGACGTAAAGGAAACGTCACAGATGGGAAGAAGAGCAGGTTTATAAATCAATTTGTGCTATCACAAAACTGGAAAATCCCTGTCTTTCAATTAACAGCTGAACTGAAAATTTCACAGTAGGAGACAGGCCCAAACCTACTTCCAGGAATCTAGAACACGTGTGTCTTTCCCTACCTCACCAAAGCCTAGGGAAACTGCCTCCTTCAAAGTCACCTAAAACACTTTCCAAAGGGGTCTTGTTCTGCCTTCAGAGTTCTTCAGAGCAATGGTTACGCTACCAGAAGATTTCAATTTCAGCATTGCAGTCTCATTTTACTTATTTGTTAGTGATGGTTTCTTTTTCTTTCCCTTATTTCATGAAAATTAGTCAATCAGGGACTCTGGTCAGAAATTAAAGGACACTAAATGTATTTTATCTCAGCTAAACATAGCAGACTGGAGCATTAGTCAGTGTAGATAAAGATTTGTAGTCAATAGACTGACTAGGGAATAACTTCATCACATGAAGATCTTGCATAGCTCTAGTTGCACATCTTAATGTGACAAGGTCTCCAGTGGCACAGGACTTCAGCTTCAGTCAGCCTCATTGACTTCAGTCAGATCAAGGTTGTCAACTACTCCTCTCAGAAAGGTGTTTCTTTGAAAATTCAAGATATACATAGAAGATACAGATTTTCTTAGGAAAAAAAAGAAGGATACATAAATAGGTGGGAGGAAAGAGTGTAAAGTCCTGAGGGCCAGACACAGTGCTTTTAGGTGGTATCTCAACCACTCAGTTGTAACTAAGAACAGCAGTGTAGGGACTAGTAAAACTAATAAGACAGTTTCTGTTCTACAAAGATATCCCTGTTCACAGCCCCAGAAGTTCACCAGTAGGCTATATCACGAGCTCTACCTTTTGGAAAGAGCTATCATGTCTTTGGAGAGTTCAGCTGCTTCAGGAAGTTGCTTTCTTCTACAGTAAGATCACAGAAAAAGTTAGAATCATAGAAGGTTTGGGTTGGAAGGGACCTTTGAAAAGTCATCTAATTCAACGCCCCTGCAATGAGCAGAGACATCTTCAACTAGATCAGGTTGCTCAGAGTCCCATCCAACCCGACCTTGAATGTTTCCATAGATGGGGCATCTACAATGGGCATACTGCTGGCTTATATTCAGCCAGTCGTTGACCAACATCCCCAGGTCCTTTTCGACTAGACAGCTTTCCAGCTACTCATTTCCATATACCATAGCTTCTAGAAGGATGTGTTCCATGATCTTCTCAGGCACAGAGATAAGGCTAACATGTATCTTTTACTAGACCACATTGCTCAAAAAGCCCCAGTGACACAATGAGATCGCAGCAACAGCATTGCAGGAGGGTGGGGAGTCCTCAGCAACCCCCACCGACCTGGCTCCCTGCGAGTGGTGCAGCTCCCCATGCCTGACAGCAGCTGCAAGGGGGCGAAGCATCCCAACATTTCGCTGGTGGAAAATGGAGGGCCAGCTGCCTAGGCAAGGTCTCCGAACACACCATAGAAGAACTGCTGATCGCCAAACGTTGCATGGCCCTTCTTCCCTGTCACCTGACTCTGCCCCTGGAGTTCAGGGAAGTGCCATCTGCTCTACACAGAGCCCTGAGAGGGGAGGAAAGGGCCAGACATCCTTTGGGCCACTGTGCCAGTAACTCAGAACGAGTCTGTCGGAGACTACCAAGGGAGGTCCTTGGGCCTGGAGATGGTGTGGTTTCTTCTCAGTCTGAGGTTCACCCTTGATCTCTTCTCTACGTTTAAGGACAAAGTGTCTTGCTGATTTTTTCTTTTTAAATTCCCAGGGATATTTTTAGTGTTCCTCTCTAACACAAAGTACAGTCCGATTCCTGCACTTATCTGGGAGTTCTACCAAGACATGGTAGCTGTCTCACCACAGCTACGGCAAACAACTAATAACACTTCAGTCTTGCTCAGGTTCTTCCTGGGACACAATACAGATAAGGCTATTGGTTCTGCAGCATGGAATAAGCTGGGAAATGGGCTGTGCATTGGGGTAGCATATGAGTTTTGTGGATTGTAGTGCCAACAGTTTCTGGGGTGCACAGCAGCAATGAGACAGTTGAGAAAAAGTCACATGCGTGACTATAGTCTGTTCTGCTGAACAGTTAACGTTCAGGTTAGAGAAAGAAGGCAAACTTTCTCCTTCAACTTCCTGGTAATCTCAAATATATATATGGTTTGATAAACTTTCATAACTGGTAGCACACAAACAGATGGTTTTGAGGTCAGAAGAGATGTTTGGCTGACTCTGGGATGACAAAGGGCAAAAATAAGGACCGTTCAGAATCATAAAGAATCACAAGTATCTAAATGGAAGGAATAATCTGCTCCAAGATACCAGTCTCCAAAAAGCAGGGACAACACACTGTTAGCTATGTCATGGTAGGCCACGACAAGACTGCATGAAAGAGGGCACTGGCTTCCAGTTCAGGCAGATGATCGGACTGTTACTGCACGAATGAAATTGGTACAGGGACATGAACACAGAGAAGTCTTCATCAGGAACGATGACAGTTTATGACCTCTGCCTTCACCATCGAGATAACATCCACTATTCTCCTTATTACTTGAGTCCTTTCAGATGAAACGGGTACACTGAGAAAGCGCAACATGAATCTCACTGGCTTTTTGCTCTTCCAGTGCTGCATTTTCATTTTCTGACTCCACAGACAGGTCCTCTTGGGTTGGCTCTTCTACTTCACTGCAGCACTCAAAGTAGAGCCCAGAGTTCTCTGCTATGACAGCAGGTCATCATCCTCATAACAGCAGCAGCACTCCTCAGCTTTGGCTGTGATAAAGGTCCCTCTTCACTGACGCTGGTTACCTCGTGCTTTTTCCTGCATTAAATCATCACTACCCCTTCTCATGGTAAGATCAGACAGCAGGGTTTCATCGCACAGACACTCATCCTTTATGCCCTCCATGGGCATACCTTCTGCAGAGGGCTGGCTCAGGTAATCTACAAGAATTTTGTCCTGTTTGTGCTTGAAGCAATCAGAATTATCACAAACAGGAGGGATTTCAGTCCTCTCTGGTTTATTGACACCTATATGATGAATTTAAGCTTCCTTACAACAGCATTCTTTCTTCTTTGGGTTTTGTGGATGCCCAGGATCTGCTAAAATCAACTGCTTTACTAGTATAGTATAGCCTGGTGCTAGGAGCATGGAATAAATGATGCTGGTATACCAAGGTTTGTTTTTACAGTGCCCAGCAGAGGTATGCTGTTTCTCAGAAAATAATCTTCCTTTCTCTTCTTCATTTATGCCTGCCTGGATCTGGAGGATGAGAGCCCCTTTTAGCATTCATGCAAGCAGCCACCACCTACGAAAACCCCACACAGCAGGTTTATCACGGACGGGTTTATCACTAAGCAATGAAACTATTAACACGCTCACTGTCACCCTGCTGTGCAGCAGTGCACGGGTTTCCCCACGTGCTGTTCCCCACCCTGTGCGCTTGTCACCAGTCAGAGGACACTGCTGCGTGGAAGCTTAGCACAGAAACTGCAGAACTGAAGCCATCAAGACACAGCTCTCCTAATACTGAAGAAAGAGCTCCTCCTGAAGGCAACAACTGGGACCTGGGGCCCTTTACATTACTTGAACTTTTCACGTATATACACATTGCGTGTAAGAAAACACTTTATTATTATACTTGCACTACATTGAGGCCTAAGCCCAGAGAAAGGAATGTACAATCCAAGGAATGCAGTTACAGAGAAGCAAACAGAAGTGCAAGCAAGCTCCGTTTACAGACGTGGAGGGATTTTTCAGTATTCATTGATAGACTATGATGGTCACTGCTTATATTGCACTAAGCTTTTCAATGCCAGACTGGATGAGGCTGTAGGCAGCCTGGTCTAGTGAAGGGTGTCCCTGCCCATGGCAGGGTGGGTTGGAACTAGATGATCTTTGAGGTCCCTTCCATCTCGAACCATTCTATGAATCTATGAGTTAAACTAAGCCAGCTATGCACAACAAGGTCTGGGAGACAATCTTCAGGACTCAAGATTACTTCCAAATTAAAGAATAACACTAAACACCTAGCTCAAGTTTCCAGCTCAGGTTTATGCCAACCCTGCATAATCTGTGGATTTTACCTACTTACCAAAACACAAGCTGGAGGGGGAAGCCTGACATTCTGTGATGTGCAGCAAAGTATCTCTGAAACATGACACTGATTTTGTATGTCAGTATGCCCCAATCCGTACAAAAGCCTGCTTGTCTGTTCCCGGGGTGGCAGAGGAAAGCCCTCTGAAAAGGAAAAGCTCTAGACAGTACTGGAAAGGGTAGGAACAGTCAAGTGAAAGAACTATTGTCTGGGATCTTAATGATAGACAAGAGACATAAGATACAGTAAATATATGAGCAACGCTGTTAGATGTTTAGCTTTTCAAAAACAGGATTATTATCTTAAACAGATGAGATCGTTTTTTCAACAGCTCTTTAAGTGTTTTCAAGAAGCTTTATGAAACATCAAAGTTTTAGTGTAAATCAGGCAGAGTGCCAGATCTAAGTGGTTTCCTGCAAACAAGTCTGAGAAAAAAAAAAATTATACTGATGCACAAACATGCCTCTACATCACCTGCCATTAATTATTATTTAACCTTCACTTTTTTAAGAAATAGAGAGACTTACACATCTTGGGTGAGCTTCAGCTAAGCCACATGGCAGCTTTTAGCTTATTGCAAATATGAGGTAAGAAAAAACTCACACAATTGTATTTCTATGTTTTTGTTAGGAGCACATACAGGATACTTCACCTGAGTAATTCAATACTTCCAGTCCTGACTTAAAATGCATGTCACAAGGAAAGGATACTGAGTTTCAGCTAATTAGTCAATTAGATTACACTGGGTTTGATTTCCTCTGTTTCTTTTTTTTAAAGTACTTCTAGGGAAAAAAAAAACCAAACACCTCAACTCCAGCAAGAGTTAGCACTTGGCCCATGCAACAGAATCAGAATATACCAATACCAACAGGAAAACCCTGAGATAGTTGTGTTTATATAATGCTCTTTCAGTGAGAAAGTTAAACTGCTAAGCACTTGTTTAAAACAAGAAAATCTACTGGTAGAAAGTTAAATAATAGGGGTAGTGCTAGAACTGTGGTTGAAGCTGCTACCACAAAAAAATCCTGCATGTACTTTTTCCCTGTTTTGTTAAGCATTTTCTCACTTTGTTGCAGTGATGGTACTGGAGAGAAGGAAAGAGAAACAGGTTTTGAACCATATGTTTTTAACGTAATTTTGGCAAACATTCAGTGAAAAACAAAAAAAACCACCACAAACAACTGTATATCTATAAAATGAGATTTTGCAAAATACAGATTTGTGAATTTCACAGAATCACAGAATCATAGAGGTTGGAAGGGACCTCAAAAGATCATCTAGTACAACCCCCCTGCCAAGGCAGGGCCACCTAGAGCACATCACTCAGGGACGTGTCCAGTTGGGTTTTGAATGTCTCCAGAGAAGGAGACTCCACAACCTCTCTGGGCAGCCTGTTCCAGCAGAAATTGTGCATTTTGGGAGCACTGCTGGGACCTGATTTGTAAAGGTTTCTTAATGCCTGCAGCTAGAAAAGGTTCCCAGGTTACACTTGCACTGATCCCCATGTCACAGCAGGACAGCATGTCTTACAGCATCACTGCCTCAGCAAGCATGAACACGGGTAAGTGCTGTGATGCAAGAGGCTTAGTAGCCCCATGTCAAACCCAAGGAAGGGTAGTAACACTCATGGGAGTACAAGAATTACAAAAGTGGTTTTGGAAAAGAGCCAGGGTCTAAGTTGAGCGTAAACTGAGGTTTATGTATCTTGCTGGTTTGAACTACTACTAAAAAACAAGCCCAAGGAAGTGGTCAAGCTGAGAAGCTAACTCAGAATACAGATGCTCTTGTGAGGAAAAACAATTTTCTGCAGTGCTCTCAAGTCCTGATTCTCATCCCAATAGATGACCAATATTCATTACCAGATCAAAGTATGCCGGTCACTTTGTCTAGAAGCCTCCATCATGATATCCTCAGGTATGACTGAGATCAGCTGATTTATGGATGAGTTAAAAACTTCAGCAGATGGAACATACAAAGCTATCTGTTTCCAACTAGCATACCCCAAAGAAATACATATCACCCAGACCCAGGAGAAAACTTTTTTTTACGGGTTTGGTCATTTAATACTTCTGTAAGTATATTTTTGTATTAGTGAGGAAGTCCATAGCTGAAGTTAGATGAATGAAGAAAGGATTTTCTCCTGTTGCTTTTTAGTAATGTGAATCTGTGAGAGTTCAGTCCTTCAAAATTAAATGTGTGTAAAAACCTTGAAAGCCAAAGTTATGCAAGCAAGAACAGATACACAAGAAACCATCTAGAGCACTCCTAGAGTCATAGTTCAGGCAGGCAAACAAATGTGGCAGAAGCCTTAGAAGATAAAATAATGCTAGTACTGAATTCTCAGCCTCCAAAGGCATTTAAATCCCTGTTGTGTAACAAAAAAATCTATGTAGATATGCTTTTATTCCTGAAGAGGTATCTGAAAGCAGTGGGGTTTTAGTCAAGCTCAAAGTTCAGCCAAACCAGAAATGGAGCCTCTGAGCAGTAAACTCTATGGACTTTTTTAATGAGTCTCAAAAATCATCAATAGCACTGAGTCATGAAGTCCACAGCAGGATGGGTCAGTTAGAGTAGCGTGTCTAATTTCAGCAGAGATTTTGTGAGAAGGGGGCTATCTAATGTGTCTGTCTCATTTAATAAGTATTTTCACCCCATCTCTCCTCACACTTTATTGTGGCTACAGCTAAGCTATTTAATATGTAACATGTAAGCACACTCAGTATGTGTGTTTACATATAGATAGAAATGCAGATATGCAATGGAACAGTTTCCTGCAGAATGAGAAAAAAAGAAGAATTATGAAAGCTACTCATCTGATAGGTCTTTCTGTAAGACCATGTCTTTTCTGCCTCTATCAGGGACAAGAGGAATATCTGAGGTCCAAAATAGCTCTCTCCCTGCACTCTTTTTAAATGCTTCAATTGATTCTCATTAATCTCTGCCTTTGGTTTAGGAGCTGAGTAAGCTGCTTCTTTCATCTTAAAATTAAATTTGCTTGATAGATTATTATTATTATTATTAGGTGGGGAAAACCCACCTGTCGTTTGATGTGTTGGCTTCTGTTCCTTCAGACGTCATTCATGGATCATTTGCTACCCTGATCATTGTCATCATTTTAAGCAATATTTTAAATCATTACAGAAAAATCATCATCTGGTGATTTCCAAATTATTTTTCATTTATAAAATTCTCTTAACATCCTGACTTTTGAAACATAAATCTAGAGCTATTTGGAGTGCTTTAAATAAAATACTTAGTGAAATATAAAATCAATAGATAGCATAAAATATACCAACATAACTGACTGCAAAACCCATGTGTAAATTATATGGGAGCAAAACAAGTGCAGAGTGGTAACCTGGCACCAGCTCAAATTTTCAAAATGAAGTTGGAGGGAACGGCAATCCACAGGCACTGCTCCAATTTGATCTTGCACATTGAAGTGTACACCTCAGTAACAAGGCATAGTCTGAGGACTTTCATTTCAGCTTTCAAAATCTATTCCTATTTTTTTAAAACCAGAAGAAACAATCTGAAGACACTGTCTCTCTTCTGCACCTCAGAAAAAAAAAGTGGTATATAAAAAGACAGAATTGAGGAATAGATGACAGGTTGTTCCTCCCACAGTGACTGCATCGCATAGGGGAACCAAATGCCAAAATACACCTAATTCTATCAGCTTTCACTCTGCACAAACACTGCTCTGGAACCATGAAAAATACAGAGCAGCGGCAATATCTACTCTCTACATATCATTGATAATACCTGACTGCCACTGCAATGCCCTGTCCTGATCAGGTCTTACTGAAACATGACAAAACCCAACTAAAACAGGGCCTGCTTTGACTGTTACGAAATTTTTTCATGTGGACATGCAAAATGCTTAAGCAATATGCTACTTTAAGTGGAGGAGAAAGGAAAGCAAAGCCTAATCTGTGGGTGATATGCAAGGATTCACACTAAAAGCAAAAGACTTGAAGCGTTCATTGTTGGGTTAGAAGTCAACTTGTGGTTTTGTTATCAATTTATAGATATATTTATCTATCTATTCAGAGATTGTCCGTTGTGCCTCTCTTGAAAAGACAGACAAGGTTTATCAAACAAATTTACTTTGTTCTACAGCACTGTGTTCAGTGATCACCAAATAAATATTTACTGTGTGAAATTTATTGCAGTCTGAAACCTCAGTCATGGACAGACCAACAGATGTGCGTCTCTGTTGACATTTTTAACAGGTAGTTGTTCTCTTGTTTTTAAATGAAATTACTCACATGCTTAAGGGTAAGTGCATGTCTATATGTTTGCAGAGTCTGGGCCAGGCCCGATATCTAAATGAGAATCTACTGATAAACAACAGAATCTGTGTCCTCCAAAAGTGGATATTCACCAACTCCTTAGCTAAGTCTCACATTGTCCTACTTCACCAGTATTATCAAAATGGTTATCTTTAGTGCTACGCTTTCTGGCTCCTTTCTCCCTCTTCTAAAATCTGTAATATGATTAAAGTGAAGCAAGGTTTGTAAAGAGAGGTAATATCTTTTATTAGAGCAACTGATACTCATCTCCTTAGACCATCAGGGCTACAACAACACAACCACTATAATTTAATTAGTCATTTTAACGGAATTGGAATAATGGCAGTGACCTCAGCCAAAGCATTTTGTGTATACTTTTTCCTACAGAGATCTGGCAGTGTCCCATAATCCTGCACTAACATGTCTGTCTTTATTCAATTCCATGTCTCTTGAATAAGTCCATCAAAAAAAAACCTCTTGCTTTTCTCCTTGCATGATAAAGTGCGTGCTACCATAAAACAAACAAATTTTAATCTGCTGTGTAACTGGCAGAAGGTTTTCAACAGACCAAATGTCACTGCAGAGATTAGCCACCAGTTGTTTTTGGTGTTTGGGGTTTTTTGGTTGTTTTTTTTTTGTTGTTGTTGTTGGGTTTTTTTTCAGGACAGGGGTGGGTATAGGGTGGGGTTTGAGTTTGGGTTTTTGGGGTGTTTTTAAAATATATTTTCGCACTGGGTTTCAATACCCAGAAATACATCCCTTGCACGACTTCCAAAGCATTTTGCCCTACAGCTGCAGTCTGTCGCATCTGAAGATGGTCAACTTCTGCAATGACTTAAGAATTCTTGCTATACTTGCCTGGGGATTGTGCTGAAAGAAGCTGCATTTACTAATTATGTATACATAGCTGTGGGTAAAAGTTGAAGCATCACCTAATATATATGAAGCAGCATTTGAGGAAGGGCAGTTCCTGCACTCTCAGATATGATTTAATGAATCTTGCAGGGGCTTTGACAGAAATGTAATTTGCCAAACCCAGCACATTTTTCACTGCCAATTAATTAAACAGCCTTACTGAGAAGAAGTGTCCAGTAAATTAAAGAGCTGCAAGCCTAGAACTTTACATTATCTAATTGTACCACAAACTCAGCTACTGAAATAGATTTGCCTGGTTATCAAACAGGCTATGTGAAAAGCAGCTTTAGAAAATGTTGTTCTCCACGCTATTCCTTAAGGTTGACATATATCTGTTTCATTGTAGCTCTTCCTTCTCTTGTGTCCTACACAATTACCTAGTGACAAGTGAGAGTTCCCGGCTCCAGCTGTCAACAACACCAAGGTTCAGTGATGCTCCTGAACTGCATGTCAAAAGTTGCCAGAATTAGTCTTTAAATGGTTACCCTCCTCCCAAAACTCAGAGCAACAGAAATCTCTCTATCCATTTCTGCCTACTGTTAGTAACTTCACAAGTGTGCTTTCAAAGCCTGGCAACAAAAGTCTGTGGAAGATTAGCCCAAACAATGTTCTCAGATGAAAGTACTGCAATATGCAAACCAGAAGAGTTGACTCTCCAGCCAAAGGGTTGTAAAAGGAACACATCACTTGAACTCTATCTAAATCATCTCACATACTCTTAGCACACAAGCCAGTGTTCTGTGGTTTTAAGCATGCAGAAAGCAAGCGTCCAGTCTCTTCCCAACCATGAGGCTTCACATGTTTTTCCTGAAAACAAGCACTACTTTAGGGAACAAACAAAAATTATATTCCTCTTCATAAAACAGTATTGAAAAACGCATTTTCAACACAACACATGAAAAACTGGGAAAGTACTATAAATTTGCAAGCTAATGGTTTTTGTGGGAAAGAGGCAAGAGAAGGGCCCCTTACTAATTTATTACCTTCTACTAAGTCCCTTATATTTTGCTGTTAATACCCAGCCTTGCCATATTTCAACTCAGGAGACAGAACAAAATGAAATTTGAATTTCCATGAATGAAAACTAGATTTTGAAAACAATGGGGTTTTTGAAAATATTTTTCTTAAAAAACTGAATTCTTAATCTTTTTAAGATCTTAAATTAAAATAATTTCAGAATAAAACTGGATGATCCTTGAGGTCTCTTCCAACCTTAATGATACTATGAAAATAGCTGTCTAAGTTTAAATCATCTTATAGGCCCATTTAATTCCCCTGTTCTGAAACTAATTGGGTGCAAAACCATTGAAATAGGCCATAAGAATTCTTCATATATGAACCAGAAAAAAAGGGTATTTTTAACATAAAGCTCTTCTCTGAGTAGAGAGGCTAACAAGCTGAGGCAGACCTCTGCACTTCCCAAGATTTCCTCATTGCTGGAAGTCCTGTGAATAAGCTGCTACTTGCCATAAAAATCAGCATTTCACTGCTTCTCAGAAAAGTGCACACCATTCTTGCCCATCTTAAAAGAAGCAAAAACTTGCAGACATGCTTTTAAATATGGCAATCGATGGGTCTCTCCTTCCTAATCACTGCCAATCTCACACACACCTTTTCTAGGAGACTATACTAGTGTTTTGCTTCCCATGCTATTTTGCATTTGCAATAGTCAAATATGAAGACAGCTACATGGTTCATTCAGATCAGGCAAATTTGAGATCTCTTGTATGGTATAAAGATATTTCCTACCACATATCAGGTACTAAGAAAATAAAAAAAATAAAAACATCTATGATTGTGGAGCATTCACATGCTGTGACAATGAAATCCACAGGCCACCAGGTAACATTTGTGTTCAGATTTTAGAAGTGGTGACTGTACCTTCATATCAGGTCATCCAAGCTCTCATAATCAAAGCCCTCTGCACAATTTTTGTTTCTAGCTCACCTGCAGTTGCATGAACCTTAGCGGTTTTAGCAGCTGACATTTAAGGTAACACATATTCTACAGCCAAAACAATTTTACTCCCTGGTTTTGACTGAGATTAATGTTTGAAACTGAATGTTCAAAGTGATTAGAGACAAATGAAGTAATCAGCTCATGTTCACTCTAAAGCTACAATTAAATTGTAGTTGCAGGTTCTGTAATAAACATTTTATTTAATTCCCACCATAAGCTTGTTTGTTATGTGTATCAGACTACATCCCCGTCATGCAGAAATTATTACTGTGTATAAGATCGTCATATTCTTAAAAATCAGGCTGGGTTCATAGTGAAAAACAGATTTTAGGTCACCCACATTTAAGAAGTCTTTGTGAAATTCAGTTTCCCAAACAGAAAAATTGTACACTTTGTACTTGCTTTCCCCCCTTTTGGGAATCTCTCTTTTTTCTGGAAATAAGTAATTTTATATAATGTGCTTCAAATGAAGGATTAAAAGAAATTTATAATCTATACCTAGGCAATTTTGCTTAAAGCACAGTGAAAAAAGCTGTGTCATTTGTTAAAAAGAAGGTTTTATTAAAGAAAGTAACAATTGTTGTCACTAGCCTCTCTGGAAAATCTTCTCTTAATAAGCTGATTCCAGGTATCTTGCTTTCTGGAGTAGTTTAAATAGTGTAAGTAAATATACAACACACAGTGTTAATATTTAGGCAACTGCTTGAATGACTATTTGTATAAATCATGTTTTTGTGGCAGTTGAGCCTTGATCTAAGTCCCAGCTGAGCTGCAGCTTTTTGATGTAAAAATGTTTCACATGCACAGTAAAAGCTGCAGTACATTACGCTACATGTTTGCTACGTATTTCTGAACTAACTCTCCAGTTCTGTTATTGCAGCAGAAAGTTTGCCCCCGTGCAAAAAGTCATACAACTAAGCTTCAACGTATAGGACATACTTTGTTCAGACAGCTCTGCAAAACAAGGACCTAATCCAGCCTCAGGAAGGGAAAGGGCTGAAGAGCTGCTTTAGACAAAAATGTGCTAAAGACGTATGATTGTATTCAAACACAAACCCTTTTTCCAGACAAGGTTACTTCACGTTGAAGAAAATATCTTTAGATTTAATGTGTGTCTTGACAATGAAAATAGTATTTGAAGTACAGTTATTCCTAATGCAATTTACAGAATGCACATTATCAGTCATGATCACAATTTTTAAATTTTTTTCACCATAAATTCATGAAATGCACACATTAATCTATTCCAGCTCCATGCTTTCAACAGTCTTTCCTACATGGGTACACCCTTGAGGTGAATTAAGTTTTCAAAACACACTCATGAAGGTTCAGATACTCTTCCCTCCAGAACCCTCAACAAATGTCTGTGTTGAGAACCAATCTACCACAACATCACCGTATTTCTGTCCTAAACCTCAGGGCTGGATACACAAACAGCTCTGCATGTGCAGCACTAACACTGTTCTTCAGCTTCCAGTCGTTCTCAACTCCCCCAAACTCCTTTCAGTTCTTCTAGTTTTAGCAATTTTAGCTATTTTTGTATTAGCTATTACCTGTATTATATATTGTCTCTGCATAAACTCTGGAATGCCTAGACCAAGAATAACCATCCTTCCTCTTGGAGTGAGCTTTCTCTTAAAAACTTTGTATGCTCAAGTGCCACAAGACACAGATGACAAACCTCTCATGGGTACAAGGACATGCAGCTGCAGGAATAATGCAAAGGAGGAAAATTCCGATTGTTTTTTCAAGGTCTCTCCACTCCTCTATGAAGTGGGTCTGGTTGTGCAGCTGAGACCAAATCATTATCTCAAACTTGTCAGTGTTGCAGTGATTTATAAAGTTAAAGGGTACCAAAAACCAGACATCCATAAGCAGCTTGAAGCACCAGAATTACTACTTGTGGAATACAGGTTACATAGAACAATATTGATTTACACACAGTCCTCAGTCACAAAATGAGACTGTTTCTTCACTTTTTTTACTTTAATTGCCTAATTTGTTACTGTTGAGTTCCTGGAGCTCTGTAATTCAATGTACAACAAAATAACAATACCTTTTCAAAAGTCGGTAAAGTACTTGCAAGTGAAATAAAATCACCAGTTTTACAATAGTTATAACCAACTGATTTTGCATTGTTGTATGTACAGCCAACTAGATTCACCGAAGAGGGTAAAAGCCAGTCATTGCAACAGCTACTCAGTCATTTGATTTATAGAAAAGATCAGCTAGTTTATCAAGACGATGAAAAAGTAATAATGGCTTTTTCAAGTGTACTGGTAAGAGAATAGTGCAGATATGTAAAGATGCACGACTGGGAAGAACATGGTTGTTTTTTTTAAACTGAGGAAAATATTTTTCTTAAATTAGGCAGTTTTCTACGTCTGTAGAAATGTGCACTAAATTGTTACTTTCCTTCGTTAGTAAATGAATGAGAATGGTACTTCCACATTGCAATCTAAAAACTCACTCAAGACAAATGGTTTAAACCCAGTACAACACCATTCACATAAATTTTGCACTAATTATAAAGAAAGTCTAATATTCAGCTATCTTAAAATCCCAGAAAAATGTTAAAATACTCTCTTCTTGGATTGCCTCCTATGAACTACTGACTTCCTTGCTTGCTTTCTAAATCACTACCTACTTTAACACAGATGTTCTTGTTACTTTTTTGTGTTGCTACTGAACTGGCAAGGTCGAAGAGCATTGGGTAAATAAACAATGTTCCTAATGTTTTTAGTAATTAAGCACTACAGTTACTGCAGAAAGTATATCACCACCTTTTAGTTCACCTCCCAGACAAATGTTCCATTAGAAATTACAGGTCTTGCTGCTTTCACTTAAGTGGTCTTTTAAACACATTAATAGTTGTGAAATCTATTTGAAAAAATGGGGGGGGGATGTTTTAACTGTGGGACTTTAGTTTTTTGTGGATTTTTGTTGGATTTTTTTGTTGGGGTTTTTTTGTGAGGGTTTTTTGTGGTTTGTTTTTTTTTTTAATCTTGAATTACATAATCTGAATTATTTGCAGGCCAAGCTTTATTTGTTTGAATGAAATTTCTACCATTACAAGTCAAGTTCAAATTGCACTATTGTTTTAATATAGCACTAGGCAGCGTAATGATACTCATACTAGAGCAAATTAAATGCTTTACCACCACCCTGATACTTAGTTGGATAATAGAAGCTGCCCTTTCTGCCAGATAAGATGTCCTAATTTTTGTAACAATAGGAATGTGACTATTGTTAACCCTCTTTTTCGTTCTTTGCAAGAGTATTCCAAATTTTAAAAGAAAAAAAAAATCACTCTTATTTAAAGAAGAAAATATTAAAAAAGAAAAAAAATGAGAAAAAATCAAAACACTGCTCATTCGATCCATGCACTTCTCATTGATTTCCTATGGTCAGAATATCTTGTTGCTTCTAAACAGGTGTACAAGAAGGGTGAAAAGACTACAAACAGTAGTAAAACTTCCTTGTTTACTATCCTCTCTCAGCTCTATAAACTGACAAACCTGGGCTGTCACTAGTTCATAGATTATTTACAGATTACAGCATTGTACTGGCCTGCGTTACTTAAACTCCCTTAGCACTTAAAGGGACATCAACCTCCTTGCAGAGAGAATTTCTTTGTTTCTTTTAATATATGAAATATTCTATCCTCCCCCACCAGAAACCCGCACACACACTAGATGCACATAGCGTATGGATCCTCAGCAACACAATTTTAGGCAATGGACTTGACAAAGCGATAACCAAATACTCATGTCAAACCTGTCTGTTCAGTCAGGTGAGTAGGATTGATGTCCAGCCCCTCATGTTGCAGACTTAGGTTTTGCCAAGATGTGATTTAAGAATTGAAGGCCCAAGTGGAAAATGAACTACTGAAAGCAGTAGTAGGGGTTTCAGTTAAAAATCCTTCAAACCCTACTCCAATCCTGATTGTGACAAAGTTTACCCCAAGCAATTTTACTTGTGACCAACATTAAAGTAGATCAAAGACATATGAGCTTAAGAATTATCACTTTTTCTACGACTCCTGTTTCATCAGCTTTGATATGGGCTACATTAAATGTGTGTTGACACTGCCAGGAATTGGACCAGGTGAGTTGAATCAATCTTTTCCATTTCTAACTCTATTAATTCCACTATTATAGTGGACATAATGAAAGATCCTTTTAGACTGATTCTGGTGTCAGTCTGAACCAGCATTATGTCAAAAAAATTTAAGTCATCTTCATTTACTGTAAGCTCAGAGACTTGCCTTTTTGCTGCAGATGTTCTGTCATGGTTTGCTTGAATTCTGGGCAGTAAATTACAAGACACGTCAATGTAAAGTGGCAGTGAAATCATTTATCATTAACTTGAAGAGGACATTATTCAGCTGTGGAAGATGACCATTTTATGAAATACAAAGGATGAGATCATGATTTAGTGACCAGAAGAGTTCATTTTCCAAAACACAGCAGAATATAGTGAGCAACAGAGCCTAAACAGTTGATATAATTTTATCTGGATAATGTTTTGATGTTTGGCATCCTAGATAAAATTGGCTTTTATGAGACTTGTTGCTGATTACAGACACATTTTTCTATTGGCTGGCTGCTGTATGTGCCCCAGTTCTTTCTCTGCTATTACAACTCTCACAAGCTACTGCAGCACCGCAAGCAGGTGCCCTACCTGAGTGTCAGGAAAGGATTTAAAGAGGTATAAAGCTTTCTATGCTTTAAGGGTTATTTGAAACACTGAAATTTCTAAACAAACACTTCAGGGAGTCCAGAAATTATAGTTTCCTTTGCTTTTTGATGTAGTCACTAACAATGACTATGAAAATGTATGAAAATTATCCCCACTTAGCAAGTTTATTTGTGCAAGCAACTAAATATTGCAGGGACTAATTCTGTAAAGACTGAAAATGTGCTCAGCACAGAAAATTGAGCATAGTATGGAGCACAGTACCAAACACCACCAAGTTACCAATTCTTAGAAGAGGTTAAAGACAAGACTTCTCTGTTTTATGATGCAGTTGGTAAAGAATGCTGAAGTGCCTACCTTTTCCAGCTGGTGCATCCCTTCCTCTACACAGCAAATGGACGCCAACGTTCTCAGCGTCTGGGGATAAAGGCACCTGAAACAGTCCTGGCGACAAATCTTAAAGAGAGCAACTACACCTCCTTCCTGTAGGGGAAAAGCAAAAAATAAAAAAATCAGCATTGAATGTTTCCCTAGTATTTAACTGAGATTGGGATGGGGGGGAAGATTCCTTTAGTAATTTATCTAAATTAGCTATCATCACAACACCAACAAAGAGGATGTTAAGCTCACACAGAGAACTCAAGTTGATTAATGCTTATACAGTAAGCGATGAAAAAGTAATAATACAGCCTCAGCAGGAGGTGTGCTTAAGCGATTGACTTTTACCAATTACAAGCACAATTTAAATTAAACTTGGCATTCACGTGAAAATTACAAAAAAATTATCAATAGGCAGCAATTGGAGGAATATTTAAGTAACAGCTCAACCATATGCTATTAGTTTGAAACAGATTTTTCTTAGCATAGATTTCCTATTCCTCTACATTTCTGAGCTACACATAATATTTACTTAACACTAAAATATGAAAGAGAAGGACGTACAGTTGAAGAGCTACTGAAAATACTGTGGAAATAGGTGTCCAGTTCTATATAGATACAATTCATATATTCATCGTCTAATACATAAAATTTGCATTCCTACACTTTTTTTTAAAAATGTGGGAATAACGATACAGATTTGAGTGCATATACATCCTTACCGTAGTAATCCTTAATCATTTCCAACACAGCTGGTAAATGTTTAAGTGCTAGAAAAGTTCACATAATAAATGAAAAGATATAAATAAATACAGACAATATATGCACTTCATGTGGTGGGGATTTTTTGGATTGTCCTACATTTCAAAATGTTATGTCATCAGGTAGACTACAGATGCCTTATATTATGTAATATTATGTAAGAGCAGACTTATAATGAAGACAAAAACATTTAAAATATTAATGACAGATGAAAGATTTCAGACTGAAGTATTCAGATTACAAAAGCAAATTAAAAACAGTGGGAATCATTGACAAAGTCTAATACACACCCTTCTTTTTAAGCCTGTGTCAGTAGCCTCTATATAAAAATATTTTTCAGATCAACAGAAATAATCTTTTACTCCTCAACCTTTCATTATCTGAAAACTCAACAGTTTGTACTGACATAAAACTTCTGGACTTCACTCATTTTCAGAGTTCTACATTTTGGTCCTAGTTCTGCCGGAATAAAGAATAATAGACCAAGCAAAGCCATCTGGTTCAGTCTAGCAAAAATATATACCAATTTATAAGAAAATTAGAATTAGACAAAATTAACACCTCAATATATTTTCAAAATAGAAGTTTTATATTATATCTTTGTATATGTATATATAATTTCTGTGAGATTAGTGAAAACAGTAGTCTTACCGAGGTTTGCTAAGAGTAAAATTTATTCTGCAATTGTAAGAAGTGTACATGTATCTGTATGAGCTATTTTATTCTAGTACCGATATATATATAGCCTACTGTAGAAAGGTATTTCTAAGCTTTTAAAATAAAAAAGGCAGTACACTGACAAAAAAGTTTCAGTTATATTTTTCCTTCCACAAAAGGATATTGACATGTCACTCAAGCAGTAATGAAATTATCCATGAAAATTATAGAAAAAAAGCTATTACAGTGTTGTCCTCAAACTAAGGTAATTGACTAGGATTTTTTTTTAAAATTTTACTGTCAGTTTGGAAGTGCCCACAGTTCAGTGGAATCAGTGAACTGCTTTAGTCATAACAAGCAGAAGTTTGTGGACACAGCTAGTAAAGCTCAAGTCATGTTGGCACATTTGCTTCAAGCTTTCTGTAAGACTAATGGGTGCCCTGCTTTTGCCTCTGATGGACAGGAAGTGATTTAACACTGCATTTGTCAGGAGGAGATCTAAACTGTTTATTATGTGCCCTGTGTGCCATTACCAAGCTGTAAAATATTGATCACAAGTAATGAACCAAGAGAGCTGTAAGTGAAATAGGTATGAAATACTGAGCCTGAATCTATGGCTTGTCAAAAGCATTTCCCTCACTGGCATCTCAGCATTCCCCAGAATTTATTCACCTTTTCCAAGTTTTTCCCCCTGTATCTTTTGCAATGATGACAAAACCATTCCATCTGACAGGGATACACATGAAGTGGTCAAATGGGTGAACAGTAGCATTCAAAGAAACATAACAGCACTGAGCTTTGCTTGCTTTGGAGATTAATTTGCACCTTTCCAAAAAGCTGCCAGTATTCCTAAGCATACTTCTATTTATCCTTTGCAGACTTTTGGTCAAAAATTGGAAACGCCAAAATAACTCATGAGATGCTGCCCTTGCGATAAATCAAGTTTCATCTGGGACAGGCTTCACATACTCTGAGAAGCAGTATCTGAAAGAGATGAGAACTTGCTTTACTGCTTGATGACCTACTTCTCTCCTACACTAGATTAATAGGAATTCAGTTTAATGAACACATCCCTGAGATGTTGTTCAGAACAGCTAGCAGTAGAATACAAAAATCACCTGAATTACAATCACAAAAAATATGCAAAGGAGGTCTTGAGTATAAAAAGCCCCCCTGTGCGTAGTGACTTGGGTGAATAAAAAGGGGAGAGAAAAGGCATCCAACCCTAAGATGTAATATTTTGCAATTTCAGCCTGAAATGACTCAAAGTGCAGTGAATTCTCATCAAGTCCTTCCTTTTGATGGAGGACATTTACCATAATCTTGAAAGATGATCTCCAAAGAACTCTCTATAGTAAATACTTGCTAGAAAAGGAACTGACACACAAAGAAGGTAAGGCCAAGATGTATTAGAAGCTTCTCATAGCAGGTGATCTGCTGCATATCCATATGGAACTCAAACAGTCAAGCATACTTCAAAGAAGAGTGTGTTAAGCAGGTACGGCTATCTTCATCTTTGCCTCCCTTTCTTTTAGGAGACTGTTATTATAGTATTCAGTTCAATACAGTTGGTATTAAACTCTACTTATCATCAGTGAAATGGATTTATTTACAAAGGATTTTTTCTTTACCCCTCTATGTCCCAGCATTTATTTACTGTAACTCTGGAACTGATCTTTACTGATTCTTCTGGCTGTTATGAAGCCAAATCAATTTAGAACCAGCCTACCTCGAGTAATGCTAGTTTTTGACAGTTGCTCAAGTCCATTCAAAATTTATAATTCTGGTTTCTAGTGTCTCCTTATGCTCTTGGAACATGAAGGAATAATTTTAACCAAGACTTATTTATAATTTTTAATATGAAAGATCCCAGGATCAAAATCAAATAGCTACAATGTATTAAAAAAGATTTTTGTGACCGCATCCCTACAATGCAGACCCAGACAATGGAACAGCATGTTAGTCACATTGTTTGATGCTTAACTATGTGTCATAAAACTTGAAAGGAGTATTTTACAAACATTTCTACAAAGGTAGAAAACTGATCTGCAGACAGAAACCTGACTAAAACTTTTCCCTGGTAGTTGCAACAAATACTCTACTTGGCTTTTCCTTTCCTCATTTTCTCTTTTTGCTTTTAAAACTATCTAAACTGGTGGAGTTTCCATTATGCTGCCACCACTGCACCTGTTGGTAGATGAATGCTATATATTTTGATTTGAAACTCACAGGTCAACATTGGCTCTTCTATGAGCTCAGAATTCAAGGATTTTTTATAATTCTTCAGGCTTTCTCTCTTCTTGCCCTTGATACTACTTGTTTATGTTAGAGATCTTAGTCTTTATATTTCTGACAGCTAGTGAGAATGGCTAGCTGGCTGCCAGGGTGAGTCAGGAACAGGACTCTTTCACAGCAGATTACAAAAATACATGCTAAAAAAGTCAAAGAATGCCTCCAGGTGGAATAAAATTATAGGTGACACTTCAGCATAGGGGGTTAGCATTTCAAAGCCTTTTTAAATCTTGATAAAATATTGGTGGGGAAGGAGAGGAAAGCAGAGAGAAGCCTAAAACACTTACTAAAAATGTAACGTGAGAGAAAGTTCCTATAATATTGTAATTTTACAATATTATCATAGTCCTTTGTTTGCATGTCCAAGATTTTTATGTGGTTTACAATTGTAATTTATAGCTTGGGACAGGAAAAAAAGCTAAAAACAATGTACCACAAGACCACACATTGCCATTGAGAGTAAGATTTCAAGGTTACATGAATAAATTTGTGGAGTTTTTGCTTTCACTCTGAAGAAATATTCCACTTCTCTGGCTAGTTTTTGCCAAGATAAGATGACAATATTCAAGGGAGCTTCTGTATCTGTGGGAGCTTTTGAGAGCTTTGCAAAACTTGAATCCATTCTCACCCTCTTAATGATTAGGTACAGTTTCAGATTATTTCTTTTCCCCTTTCGAAATCACCCTGCACTTCCACTATCATAGCTAACTACTCAAGTGATTGAATTTAGAATTTGTGCTGGTTATGATTACTCTGCCACCTTTCTCACTGATGCAAATAACTGAGGGAATACAGAGGGAGAAGAATGATGGTGAGTTGAGACAAACGTATTTCACAGTGCACAAAGGAAACAGACACACAGGACAAGTGATGTGACCACCTCTGTAATTTGGCTCCCAAACACCATTTAGGGTTCTTTGCATAAGGACAGGCACTTCCTCACTTGTAAACCTGTGATATATCCAGGTTTTAGCAATAAATTGAGGGATTTTTAGAAGTTCAGACTCCAATTCTGCTAAATTGAGCTGTTATGGAATTCACACAACGATAAAACTCAAAAGACCAATTTAGCATTGTTTTTGGATACCACTGAGTGGAGCTCAAATACCAATTTAGAAAAAATTAAACCTCAGGCTGTTGCCAGTATCCACTATGCGTTTCTGAGTACCTCATTCGTAGCCTTCAGAACAAAGCAGTACCTTTTATGGTGCAAACATCCATCTAAAGGCAGATCAGAAGTAAAATGCATTAAATACTGCTGTTTAACTTCATCTTTGAGCAGGACAAGGGCTTGGCACATCACTCCACAAGCAGAAGCGTGGGAAAAGAGGTTTTCTTCTTTCTAAATACACTGCAGTTTCGATTATCCTATTCTCAATTTCACACAATGTCCTACCTTTCTCACTTTTTCAAGATCCAAGTTTCCTCAAACTCTGCAGGGATTGCCAGTATCATTGATCTCAGTAGAATGATTCGCTTATATCAAAAATCGTCAACTACTCAGCAAATCAGAATACATACTGCCAAAAGTAACTGTAATGACATTCCTCTGTAAGAGGAAAATACTGGATTCAAAATATTTCTAAAATTACATCTTTAATCATATCTTTAACCTCCTCTGTACACACAGCTGAAGAGGTCTGGCTGTTTCTCTGCACGGTCAGCCATACGCATAGATTGGTTTGGGTTGGAAAAGACCTCAAAGATCATCTAGTTCCAATGCCCCTGCCATGGGAAGAGACACCCTCCACTAGACCAGGTTGCCCAAAGCCCCATCCAACCTGGCCTTGAACACTTCCAGGGAGGGGGTCTCCACAGCTCCTCTGGGCAACCTGTTCCAGTGCTTCACCACCCTCACACTGAAGAATTTCTTCCTAACTAAATCTTCCCTCGGTTAGTTTAAAACCAATACCCCTTGACCTATCACTACAGGCCCTTGTAAATGGTCCCTCTCCAGTTTTCATGTAGGCCCCCTTTAGGTACTGGAAAGCTGCTATAAGGTCTCCCCAGAGTCTTCTCTTCTCCAGTCTGAACAACCCCACTCTACTATCCTATCTTCATAGGAGAGATGCTCCAGCCTTCTGATCATCTTTGTGGCCCTCTTTTGGACTCACTCCAACAGGTGGCAGAGTAAAGGGGGAGAATCACCTCCCTCAATCTGCTGGTCATGCTCCTTTTGATGCAGTCCATGATAAGATTGGCTTTCTGGGCTGCAAACATGCGTTGCTGGATCATGTTGAGCTTTTCATAAACCAACACGCCTAAGTTCTACTCCTCAGGGCTGCTCTCAATCTCTCCACTGCCCAGCCTGTAGTTGTTCTTGTGATTTCCCTGACCCATGTGCAGGACCTTGCATTTGGCCTTGTTGAACTTCATGAGGTTTTCACAGGTCCCTCTCAAGCCTGTCAACGTTCCTCTGGACATCATAATTTCCCTCTAGTGTGTCAATTGCACCACAGAGCTTGGTGTCATTGGCAGTCTTGCTGAGGGTGCACTCAATCCCACTGTCCATGCTGCTGACAAAGATGTTAAACTGTGCCATTCCCAATATCAGCCCCTGAGGAACACCATTCATCGCTGATCTCTGCTTGGACATCAAGCCACCAATCACACTCTTTGAGTGCGACCATCCAAGCCAATTCCTTGTCCACCGAGTGGTCCCATCTGTCAGATCCATGTCTCTCCAACTTGGACACAAGGATGCCATGTGGGACAGTGTCAAATACTTTGCACAAATCCAGGTAGATGACATCCGTTGCTCTTCCCTTATCCACTAGTGCTATAATGCCACTACAGAAGCCCACCAAATTTGTCAGGCATGATTTGTCCTTAATAAAGCCATGTTGGCTGTCAATCGCCTCCCTATTTTCCATGTGCCTGAGCATAGTTTCCAGAAGGACCTGCTCCATGATCTTGGTGGGCACAGAGGTGAGACTGACCAGCCTGTAGTACCCTGAATCTTCCTTCTTTCCCTTTTTAAAAATTAGGGTTATGATTCCCCTTTTCTAGTCAGTGGAAACTTCACTAGACTGCCACAATTTCTCAAATATGATGGACAGCAGCTTAGCAACTTCATCCATGAGCTGTCTCACGACCTGTGGATGCATCTCATTGGGTCCCATGGGCTTGTGCACCTTCAGGTTCCTTAGACAGTCCCAAACCTCATCTTCTTCTCTCCCAGTCTCTGCCTTTGCCTTCTGCAACTTGAACAGTGTGACTAGAGCACTTACTGGTGAAGTCTGAGGCAAAAATGTCATTGAGTACATCAGCCTTCTCCATACCTCATCTTCTACTATGTATTTCCTGCAACCACTACTGTGTTAAGTAAAATAACACAATTGTATTAATTCATACATCCCCTTACCTTAGCTATGATACGGCACAGACGAGCACCTTCCTGGGTAAGGCTGAATAAACTACTAATCGCCGACTCAGTGGTGTACATACTATCCGACAATTCTATTTGTCTCAGCAGGTTCTGTGTAACATATGATAACAAACACAATTTACTTCCAATTTAAAACATTAGTGTTATATTTAAAGATAAAATGGAGTAGAAAGTCTAGTTCATTCAATACATCTTGCTTCTCACTCAGAGAAAGGAAAAAAAATGCATGGGCAGGAGTCAGACTGATAACTAACACATTTATCATTGCATTTGACTAGATATAACCAAGAACAGTGATATTTAAAAATAAATATGAATAGAGTAAGAGAACAGGTATGTATGTGAGAACATTCGATAAAGAACTCTTCAGCTATTTTGTAAAATATTATTTGGTTTCGGATTGAATTAAAATTTTCAGAAGGCAATGAATTGTCTTAGTGTAGAACCTGTATCACGAGGTGATGGCAAGATTTCTGCTGTATTTATAAGGAATATTGCTATACCCTTTTAACACTACTTTTTAAGGCTCTGGGTTCATCATTATTTTCAGTCTACACTGTAAATGCTATTGACCAACACAGGGAATTCCATAGAGAAATATAGTATGAAATAGGTTAAATATTTTTAGCTTTGTAAATAGTTATCTTGCTTTTGCATGTATGCCATTGCAGGTTCATAGAGAAACACAGCTCTCAGAAGGACATGAAGGGTTTTTTAATTTTCCTCTTCCTGAAAGTACATACAATCATTAGAGGAAGAATTAACTGTATTTGGTGGGAGGAGAAAGGTAAGAATTTTTATATTTAATCCAACTGTGAAAGAAGTGCAAGAAAATATCCCATATTTTACACTGTTATTAACACAAAAATCAATTCTCTTCCCTGTAAGAGGCTGTGCTCTCTCACCTTTAGCATTAGAAAAATTTTCCATAAAAGCCATAACTTACCAGTTCACATTTTAATATGAACATATCCTGAATAAAAACCTGATACACCGATAAGAAAAGGAAGCTCTTGTGTACACAATTTAAGGTGAGAGTTCTGACCTCTCAGACAGACCCTCAGTTCGTTCCAGAGCAGCAAACTACCCGCAGACAATGTGGTTGTATGGCCGAAGAGGGCACACGGCCTGACTGAATAGCTCAGAAAATTATTCTTAATGTTATTGTTAATGACCTCTAATCCAAGTCTTCAGCCACACAAATACATACAAGATGATGCAGAGTAATTAATTCTGCTCCCTTAAAAGAAAAAGGGACTAGGGTTCCATGTGTATCAACAGGTGCCAAAGTGCCCAAAGACAGAAATTTTAGCAATGAAGAACTGCTCTTCAAATTAAAAAGAATAAGCATCAAAACAATCACAACTTACCTACTGAATTTGCAATAAGCAAAATTATTTATACACTCCAACTTATATGTGGTATTTCACATAGTTCTCCTAAATCCTAACCAAAGCACATTAGCAAGTAGCTTGTTAGTTTGACTATAATTCTGCAAACGTATTCTGAAGATTCTCACCACCTAGTAATAATCTTTTTAAATTATAAAGAATGTTTCCAAGAGAACCACAACTTTTTTTGTTTTCTTAATGCATCAAGGTATGTTAGAATTTAACCAATGCATTAGTTTTGTTTTAACACAGTAGTAAATAATACTTAAATACTATTTCTTTGTCACTAAGCCTTACATTTCTTCTTTTTCTGCAGGAACAACACAAAATTTCAGCATAACTTCACCTCTAAAATACAGACAAATTAATTTATCATAATTACATTTGGGGTTTTTTATTTGAGGAAGATTAGACGGTGCAAAGGGATTTCTAATGAGATCTGAAGAAAGAAAGCATTGTAAGTCAGCTAGATTGGTTAGTCGTGCAAGTTGTTACTATTTCAAGAATGGTCTAATGGAAAAAATTTAATGCATTTGTCATCTCAGCCTAATTACTCAGTGAATTTATCTACATTTAATCACCAATGGAAACTATACATCATGCGTGCAATGATATAGCACTGTTTCTGGAAGGTTACACACACACACACCCCCTGTACACAACATTGTATTTTATGACTACTTCCTAGAGTCTAAGACATGCACTAGTTAAAATGTGTGCTGTAATAATATGCTTGCTATACCTACATCTTCTAAAAAGTTTAGCTTTTAATGAGAATCACTGAAAGCAGGGAAGACTTTTTCCAGGGTTTCTAAAGAAAAGCTGCGTCTGTATGAGAGGAAGAGAAAATGTGTCCAGAAATTAGATGCCTGGCAATAAGGGAGGCATATCAAGAAAAGTAAGTAACGGTGAGCCATAAGATCATTTTGTTTGGGATTTGAGGTAATTGGAGAAGTTGAGAATAAAAACACCTAAAGCTTTTTGCAAGATACTTGAATTACTGATCATAAGTTTGCTGAAAATTGAGAGCTGAGATTTCTAATCGTGCTCTTATTGGATGTTCTCTTTCAAGATTCAATGATTTTCAAAATTTATTTTTTCTAAATTATAAACTAACCTGTGCCTCATGTGTTAAAACCAGCTCTATCAACTGGCCAAAATACTGAGCGACAGTAGTGAGTGTTTCATTAATACAAGATTTCATGGACTTCAGTATCTGTTCATCTTCAGTTTGTATGCACCTGAAAAGAAAGGGAAAGGAAAGAGGTGAAGGAAGAGATGCAGCAGACAACTATTTTGTTATCAAGCCGATTGTCACATATGAATGCTCTGTTAATAATGGATATGTCATGGGAATTCGGTTGTCCACATGAGTCTTTGTGCCATTAACATCATACCAGACTAATCAAAGCTTTCTCTACACATTGTACATACACCATCAAAGGACAAAAGTGGACATTAATGAATAAATTTTGGATCACAATTTACTTCAGACTGCAGGCCAAATTTTGCTGCAGATGCTGTGTTTATCTCAGTGTAACTCTGCTATTTTCCACTTATGCTTATAGTTAGTCACTCTAGGATGCCTGTATTTCAAATGCAGCTGTGTATATCCATCCATTTTTCATGCCCAAAGAAGCATTTTCAATAATTTCCGTTTCTTCACCTTCTTTGCCATAGTTTAATGATCACATGATAAGAACACAAAATGTCTGTGTGTCCAGATGAGTAAACTTCACTGAAATTTAAATAGCGTCCTCAAAAGTAAAATTTGGCCTTCTATGCAGAAAGATTACATACAGCAGCTTTACAGAGTCAATATAACTATCCTGAAACCAATGATATTTCACTGTAACTGAAGAAAGGAAAAAAAGATGGAAAAGTTTATACAATTCAAATGAAATAACTAATACTTCCTTACAGAAATATATTCATTTAAACTGTCAAAACATATTCCACCCAGGCAGGACACTGTAATGGAAGATACAGTTTGGCTGATCAGTGTCACCACCTACACAGTCGGTGCCCTTTTCAGCTTTGCCTGTCTTTCACCCACCAAGATCAACTTTTTGTCAAACAGACAAGGAGGGAGAAGGCTGATTCGGGACAGACACTATGAGATCAGAGCTCTCATTAAATCAGTGTGTCTTACAGTAGAATATAAGAGCAAAGTCTGAGCTGTGTGGGTTTGGCAAAAGAGCAATAGTGCTCAAGAAATGTTCTTTCCTTATAATTAGACGGTATCCTTTTCCCTGATGATCCCCCAAGCAGAATGACTCGCACAGTGTTTAAAGTAAATAGAAAAAGACCAATTGAACTGTGCTGGAGGAAACATGATAACTTATGTTAGGCAGGGGAAATATTGTGAGAAGAATTATAAAGAGCTTCTTATCTTCCAATCTCAGCATTCTGGAGTGCATGGAGCTGAATAAACCTACAACTGCAATTTAAAGAAATGTGTATTTATTTCAGGTTGATTTACTAATACATGGATATGTGCATATAGGAACATGGAGTACGACAGTCTCGCAACATAAGTTTTCACACCAGCTGAAATCTTGGCTCCACAGAACTTGACAAAAATTTTGTCACTGATATCATTAGCACCAGACCTTCTCCCTTGGTGTCTAAAAGCCCTGAAAAACTCACTTGCAAGAAGCTTTGTATCTGTGCCAGGCTCTTTGTGCAACAGCAGATCCCATCTTTCATTAGGATGCAGTTTAGATAAAAGCAACTCACTTCACCCACCAGAGACTAACATTTAGAAAGCCTTTCAGAGCTGCAGGGGCCTAGTTCAAACATTTGAGAGTATTAGTGGATATGTACTTCTCATTAGAAAGTCCATAACATAATAAAGCAGCAAAATGAATATTTCAACTAGAAAATTTAAATTACCTTTCTGTGAATGCTGTAAATTCTGAACACTTGTCTATTAGAAATTTTTCAAACTGCAGAGAAAGAAAGGAAACAGGATTTTAAAGCAATATCCATACACACAATTGCTTTTAAAAAAATATTCTTGTTTATGATAATTAGGTGAAAACCTTTCAGAAACATTGTATTTCCTATGGAAAACATTTTTCTACTTTTCTTAATAAAATGGGTAGAGATAAAACTGAAGTTAACAAAACAGTAGTATTTCTACATCATAAATGCAAAGGAGCCCAAGATAGATCTTCTAATTATTTTAGTCCCGAAGTCCTGAAAATTAATTTTTTTTTCAACATAATTTGTCAAAGTTATTAACATTCAGAATCAGGCCTATGATAAAATAGGATCCATCACTGAAAAGGGATTAGTCTTAAACAAGAGAGCAGTATTGGTATGTAAGCATTTCTTACACATTGCTTAAAGTAAGTTTTTATCATTTCAGAAAAAAAAAATTAACAAGACAAACATGACATCAGATAAAGCATCCTACCTGGTGCATTTCTTCTGAAGAATTCCTGGTGAATGCATTGTATTCATTTATCATTGAACGGACATGGCAGTTGACTCTTACTGTCATGCTGTGGACTCTCTGCCATCTATTCTTCTCCAGCTTTTGAGCAATCCTGGTCAACTCTGTGCTTATGATCCAAGCTCTTTTTAATAGGAGCTGCAAGTTATCACACGTGCTATATTGTGAGGAAAGGATAAGTTCTTTTTGTTCATCCTTCTCAATGCTGATTGGCTTGGACTGGAGAATACACATACACTCACAGTCTGTCATCAGCTTCAAATCCTCCATCCATCGCTGAACAGAGTCCACCTGAATTAAATGCATGCTAGGAGGCAGAGAAAGAAAAGGAAGAATGAGGTAGAGTAAAACAACCTTAAAATAACCACCAGCAGAACCATCCAGTTGTATCCACCTACCAGGTTGCAACTGATTGACAAATGGCTACCACTTGAACAATTTGTAGTAACACAGCAACATGCTTTAGCTTTCTATTCCCAAAGCAGGTTTTGATTTTCTAATCACCTTTACACCACATATCCTACTATAAAATTATTTGTTAAAAAAATCAGTAAAGATTAGAGATAAGTAAACAGGAGAAGTTTAGTCTACAGTCTTGGGAAATATTTCTTGTACATTCAGAGTTTTATATGATGAAGGAGCAAAGTTATAGGTGTGTTTATTTCTTGTTTATGGGATTGTACTGTCAGCTTTTTCTAGACACTTTGCCTCTTAGACACTTAACAGAAAAAGTTTTACCTTGCAGCATCTCCCCAAAGCCCAGCCTGACACAGCCAAACCAAGACAGCAAATGATGTTATCAGCAATATGTTTCTGCCATACCATAATCCCTTAAACCTCAGATGGATCCTGCTTCCTGACCAGTCCTTTACCTTCCCCTTAAATTTATCACTGTTTTCTGTACAATTTGCACATCTGACTTCCAAAGCACATTTTTGTGCTACAGCAAAGATGATGTGAATCAGTGAGGCTGAAACTCCTTGATGATTATACCCTGACACAAGGGCAATGGGCCTGAGTTTTGTGCCCTCGCACCCTCCAGCTTGTAAAATGCGGTACCCAATACAGCAGTTGTACTGAGCTCATCTTTGTGATGGATCCCAAGTTCCCCAGTGCCTTGAGGTAAAGATACCTAGATTTTTTTCTTACAGTGAGGTGCCCAGATCCTAATGAAAATCCCTTAATCCTCACCCTACACCAACCCTACACATACGAAGAGGTGTATTTTATTAGACATGATTAGGGTTATTATGTTGTATCTAACGGCAGATAAAGGTCAGGTATAGGACTCTAGGTCAGACAGAGCAAAGTTTACACAACTGCACTCATCGTTACCTACCTCTTTGTAGACAGACTATGATTTCTACTTCTGTTTCATTTAGCTTAGGGAACTCCTTGGTGGCAGATCCCTTTGACTCCCAGGAAATTTGCTGCCTTTCTCTGAGGCCTGCCTGTCCCATTGCTGCCTCCCACTGCCTCTCAGACCATCTGCACAAAGTGCAGCCTTGTATTTTGACTCTCGCCAACCACATCTAAGGCTTACATCATCTCATCTTACATTTCCCCTCCCCAATCCTCACAAGAGACCAGTTCCTCTGGTAGATATATACATTAATATATATTAAAACATTTTAAATATCAGTAGTAGATATAACATAAATATATGACAGTTACCTAGAACTAAGGGGAAAAGATGAGTTCTTGTTTAAGAGAAAGTCATAATATTTTCAAATTAGTTAAAATTTTCCCCATCTTTATGCAAAAATTTAAAAGATTTTCAATGATGGTTGCTGAAATTAACCATCTGACCCCACTAGGTTCATTATATACCCTCTCAACACAACATTGATAATGCATGATTATTCACTGATAATAAAGCAAAGCAAGAACCTAAGAAGTTCAAAGAATCACTGTAAGTCTCCATGGCATAGAAAATTTTGGCTTTTATATGTCTGGAACAGTTTCTGCAGGATTTATAAACACAGGCATTACCAAGGAATGTAATATTTGCACACAAAAATGCTTTCGCAACAGGGGCACTTTACTCAGCAAGAAATTCAGATTTCTGATCTACAATGAATAGAAGAATTTTTTTCTAAACAGTGTTCATCAGCTTAAGACTCAGTTTTTGGAGAGTCTTCTAAGATGAAATACTTCAAAATTTTAGTATTGCTTCCTCTAGTGGAAGATGGATAGGTACTAAAGGATTCTGAAGAAATGGAGATGAAAAGCAAAGGAGAAATGAAATTAAGGGACAGCAAGAGAGACTGGGGTTAATTATTTTTTCCAAACTTCTATTGGTATTTTGCAGCCAGTCTGACAGTGTAGTGGATTGTTTTCTACCTTCTGGATGCATGTTGCAGTTTTATATGATGCCGTACCAGAAAGGACAGAAAGAAAGTTTGTATTATAAGCCCCCATTCTTTTGATCCAGATACTGACTTATTGCAACTGAGCATCTCCGTAATAACTCTCTGTTACATAAAGTCTTACTGTTAGAACAAAATCTGTAATTGCATTAGTCAAGCTAAGGATGATCAGGTGGGAGGTCTTTAATTCTTGCGCTTCCATTTATACACTGAGCACCAGCTGAACTCAAGAATTCTCCTTCCAGACCACTGAAGTAATATGCCACAAATGACCAAAATTTATTAACATACAAATGAAAAGGAGGCTCACCTCAAGTATAATTTCATATAAATCAAAAGCAAACAAGGTACAAGAGATCAGTTTCATTGATCCAATCCCCCTTTTCACCACATACGATGAAACCGCTTTTAATTTTAAACTTTACAGGCTACGGCTATTTAAGGTCTTTATTTCACTCAGCTTCGAATATTGTGTAATTGCATTTCATGATCGATTATGGCTCTCTTTCTTCTTGGTATGTGCAGTCTCCTTATTGCCTTTTTGGATCTGAAACAAGGTTTCCTAATAAACAAAAACAACAACTTTAGAAGTTTGAGACTGTGATTTATAACAATGTGTATAGGTTGCATGCGGTACAGGACAAACTCATTTGACACAGAGTAATGTATTTTTCATTTCTAAAGTGCACTATGATAATTGATTAAATCTCTGTTTAGTAAGTACAAATAAACTTCTACATTAGAAACTGAAACAGAAAAAACCTAGAATCAAAGGTAAAAAAAACCAAACAACCACAACCAAAAATCGTTCATATTTCCTTTAACCCCAAAAGCCAGTCTTCACTCTGAGGAAAAAAAGAATGATAAAGCTGTGCAGAAAAGGTACAGATCTTAAAGAAACTCTCGTTCGCCTCTTCCTACTAATTGCCAGAAGTACAACCGTAGAATTTAGGATGCGCTGTCATTGAAACGTAGTATTCCTTAATACACAGCAATAGCAAAAATACCATTCACCTCTTTTCAGACAGAAGAGTCACAGAAAACTCCCTCTGCTCACTATGTCACCTTTTTTGACACATTATTTTTTAAAATTCACATATATCATGGTTACTCAAGTGAAATACATAAATTATTCACCTTCATCCACATCTCCCTGTATTTAGAGAAAATCTTCCTCAACATTCAGCAGATGGATTTGTAGACTAATTTCTAATATGTTAAAGGAAAGCAAAAAGTGTGATCATTTCTAATTAGCTATTAAGAATCATATTTCAGACAGCATTTAGTGAACTCCAAAAGCAAGTTGAAAATTTCCATTTTGCCTCCCCATTGACGAAAAAAAATAAAAATCTACTCCTTCAGAATAAAAACAGCCATAATGGGTGAGACCAAAAAAATCTGTCTAGCTCATTATCCTGCTCCCAACATGGCCATTAGGAGATGCATAAGGGAAGATTATAAGAGGCATGGCAAGAGCTGAGCAACCCTTCCTTCCCATCTTCTGGCAATTAGTGGTTTAGGAACTTCCTAAGCCAAAAGTTGTGTCTGAGCAGGATGTTTTTACAATTCATGAAACAAAAGTAGCCATTAATCCCTTTTTGAACTCAGTTAAACTTTTGGCCTTTACAACATCTAGTGGCAGTTTCTCACATTGTTTGATTGTTTTTTTTTGTAAGAAAAATCATTTCTTATTGTTTGTTTTAAACTTGCTGCCTGGAGACATTAACACAAGCTTTTCAGTTCTTGGATGCTAAGAGATACTGAAATGTTCTGCATTCACCTTTTCATGTAATTCATTATTTCATTTGGTCTACCCAATCTTCTCTGTTATCTCATTTCCAAGCCAGAGAAACTCAGTCTATCTAGTCTGTCACCATACAGAAGGGGTTCTACTCTTCTGATAATCCACTTACTCTCCCCACCTTTTAAAAAAGCCTTTTCCATTTTTCCTGTGTCCTAAGACACGGTGGCGAGAACCTCATGCAATATCCAAGATTCAGATAAATTAATGATTTATACACGACAGTTTTCTGACTGTTCCTATTTTCCAAGAATTCCCAAAATTAAATTTCTTTTTTATTCAAGTGTCTTCCAGACAGCTTTCTTTTCTACCTTCCAGAAAATCTACTTATATCGATTTCAGAATCTTTTCCATGAGTGATAACCACAGAATCATGGAATGGTTTGGGTTGGAAGGGACCTCATCTAGTTCCAATGCTCCTACCATGAGCAGGGACATCCTCCACTAGACCAGGTTGCTCAAAGCTCCATCCAGCCTGGCCTTGAACACTTCCAAGGAGGGAGCATAATACAAAATTTAAAGTTCACCACTCTATACATACAGTGAAAGAGATTGTTCTTCAGTTCCCTTCCCCTCCTCAAACACACTACTTTATGCTCGTTAGCATATAATTTCTTCTGGCATTTTACATTTCAGTGTGCCAGTATTGTGAAACTTTTTGTGCTTTCACATTATTTTAAATTAACCTGAACAGTTTTACATCAGCAGGTTGTGTTGTTGTACTGTTGTATCAACTATTTTTCAGGTCATTAAATACATTAAGACGACTGGTTCAAGCATAAGGGACTTTATTGGTGTGATTTTCCCCCATTCCATTTAGTTGAACAACAGTAGCTGGGTAACTGGCAGAGATCCTGAAGTATATAGATAGTAGTTCCCCACCAGTTAGAATTTCTGAATTTAGTATGTCATGGCATATTGACAAAAAAGCAATTTATCTAGACTCTAAACTATAAAAGCAGCATTTCATGTAAAATAGCAGTAAAAATAATTCAGTGCAAAATAAAAATTCAAGAGAAAGTCTCCAGCATTTCTTCAAAGTCATCCTATTTTAATTGAGGTTGTAAAATATTTGAAGAAGTTTTCAAGAGCACTCAACTGAACTTGAGTAACCAGTAATTTGAATACTCCGCGTTCTAGCGTGCTTGCCAAAAAACCAGAGTGTTTTAAAAATGGTGTTATTTTGACAAAATCATTCGGTGTCACTGGCTGAGACCAACGTAGGGCAACAGCATGTTAGAAATATATTGGTTCAAAAGATCCTTAGACCTTGTTTCACAGAAATGTTTCTGCACTATATAATACATTTCAGGCAAGTTTCATCCTGGAGAAAGACTCATATAAAAAATCAGCTCATTTTAAATTTCTAAAAAGAGTCATATCATATTCAGAGTTCTGTTACCAGCATTTCTTTTTTTTTTTTTTNTAGTTTGTTAAGTAATGAATCACAAGACCTTTAGGATAGATAAAACAGAGCAATTCTTTAGATGTCTATCTCATGTCGATGCTACGTGAATGCAGAAGTGGAGAATTAATAATTAGATCATTTGTTTAAAACTTCCAGCTTGGAGCTCTCTACTACAGTTTTACTGGCAGCACATACACTTTTTTAAATTACAAATGTTATAATGAAAAAGAGTTATACCTCCATTTCAGCACTGAGTTTCACTAAGTGCAAAAGTTTCGTGTTTCATAACTTTGTGTTGAAGTCTGAACTGATCAATTCATGTGAATAATTCCAGTGGTCATATTTATAAAGTGTAAAGACATCTGCTCAGCCAAATTATGTTTTTGAGGCTTCTTAGCCTTTTTATCCATTTGCACCTATTATGACAAATTTATTACCAGTGCTAATGATAGCATTTAGTACAGCTTCCAGATAAGCCTACAGAGAAAGTCAATGCCATGTCTTACAAGTGTGCTCAAATTTATTATTCTAATTAGCTGTAGGTAATTAATTGGCAACAAACAACTTCTTGAATGGATTTAGCCCTCTCTTTGAATATAAATCACCTATAATTTTTTTCTAATTAATCTTTCCAAAATTATTCGTAGGTACTCAGTACACCCAGGGCCAGTACTTACATCAATACAGTGGACGGGAGAACTCAACTCTCAGTGGAAGGATTTAGTGAAGAGCCAAAGAGATGTCTCTTCTTTATGCTCAAGTTGCTTTGCACCGTATTAATTGCATAAAAAAAGCCTTGTAGATCATGATATTGTATTTGCACTGGTTTTAGCAAAAATTTATAGAGCTAGCTAACAAATACAGAATTATTTCAGCTTTAAGGTAGCTGAAAATCAGATTCCTGATTATCAAGTGAACACTCTTGCTTTATAGATCATTCCTAAGGTAATAAAGGTCTATGAATATTTGGTATTTGTAATTGATGTTGCAAGTTAAAAGATTAGCCAGATCATTTCCACTATGTTCTTTTTTCTCCTTGATTTTATGATGTTTGCCAGTAGAACATCAGCAATCCAGTTTCACTGGACAAAAGGTGGGTTTTAGCATGAAGTATTTAAACCTTTAGAAAACACTGATAAAATCAAGTTAGTTCCTAGTTTTCAAACAGGGAATGGTATTAAATTTGTATACAATGGTATTTTAATTTGCCTTATTACTGAATCATTACAGTTAAAGGCTAATAATTTCCTCAAGTGAAGTCAGTAACAGGTAATGCAAACTACAGCCCTGAAATATTTCTCAAACAAAACAACTTAAGAAAAGGTGCACTGTATCAGTCAGACCTCCTGAGGTGTATTGTGAAAGACAGAACTCTGTTAGCCAGGACTGATCACCCTTCTATGTTTTAACATTTTCATTTAATTTAGCAATAGGTTTAAACCACAATGAAACTCAGCAGAAGCAATACAGGCATTACCACTAGTTTTAGAAAGCAGCAAGACAATGGGCACAATAAATAAATACTGGTAACAAAACAAGAATTAGTCAAAGATCACAAGTAAAATACAAATGTATTATAGTAGCTGTAATAAGTTAACTGTTTTATTGACTAGGGAAACCTCAACATTGCTACTTTTCTGGTAACTCCAATACCACCAAGTTTGGTTTGGCATCTGCACTCTGGGATGGAGTTCCTCAAACCACTAGCCTCCTCAAGAACAGTGCTACTATAGAGAGAATGTTAAAGCCACAAATGGTTTGTGCCCTGTTAATCATACATCCAGCTTCTGCAGGGAGATGAAATGAAGACCAGACTGTGAAACTTAGGACTAAACATTTGTGGTCAGGCTACTGCATTTTGTGAAATCTTCTGCATTCACTAATATAGAAATAGCTATAAGGAAAGCAAAAACACTATAAACACTTGTAATATATAGGATATGATGTGTAAATTATCTATAGTTTCATCACACCTATTTAAAAGGCCACACAAATCATGTAGCATTAAGTGATGCACTGATGATGTTCTCAGATCTTTACGTTTTTTTCAGAAATCCTCACTGTAAGCTGTCCCTCTAAAAATGTCTGGAAATATATACCATTCCAGATTTACTGGCACACTATAGAACATGCAGAAGACAATAAAAACCACAGACCATTTCAGCTTGTTGATTAGCTTATGTAAAATATAGGACAAACTTAAATAATATTTTTCTTTACATGATTAGAGTTTAAGTAGGGCCAGACCCTTTCCAGCCTCTGTCAATTGGACAGTCAGAAGGCAAAATGACTAGTTCAAACTGGTTTTGTGGATTTTTGCTTTGTGCCTAGTACATTAAATTGCTAAAACAATAGCTGTCTCAACAAGCACATAAGCCCCTGAGTTCACAGAAAGTAAAGACATCAGTAAAAAAGAATATAATTTCCTGACAGAAAGGAGGAAAATGCTAAATAAACCCTGCTATCAGCAAGTTAATCTCAGTAGAAGGCTGCTAATTGGCCTGCTTACAGGCAAAGCTGAACAAACATTATGTTATATAGCCACAATGATCACAAACTAAAATGTCAGTTTATATGTGCGTAGTATTATTAATTCATAACTGCAATGAATATTAATGCATTTTTAGTGTCATTATAAACTAGTAAACTGACTAAAGTTTCCAAAACCAATTAGCTTGGTGAACCCTGTGATGCTGGCATATTCAGGCTTTGTGAACTGTTACGGACTCGGATCCGACTCTATGGACTTTGATCCAACTTGTGGAATTCACTAGACTTAGAAGCAGGAAATTTTAACCTCTTTACAATTTGGACAATATGAGAGGTGGGGAAAAAACATGCTCTCCCACTGGCCCTGCTGCTTAAGAGTTCATGTTGAAGTGGGGCTGGGGGACTGCCCATATAAAACCACTGCTCCTAGATCCCTTCACCCAAATGTGTTGGTATGAGTTACTGTCATTCTTGTATTTTTAATCTCCATTTGACCACTGGTGAAACTAGAAATTAAGATGAATTCATCGAGTTCTGCAAGTGGAACTCTATGATAGAGTGCTCTTTTTTTTTAAATACTGGTATTTTTATTCTGTTTATATATAAGTGTCTGTTACTCATTGAAGGTCAGAGATAACCCATTTGCAACACTAGACAGATCATCATCATCTACACTCTGCTTTCCTCTAAGTTCATTTCAGCAGTAGCATGCCTTTCATCAGCTACACTGGCCTGGATGTTCTCTGGGCTGAAATTTCTGACTTAGCCAAACCTGACAAACCATATGGCAGTTTTTTGCTCTGCACAAAACAAATAAAATAGGAGAAAACCATCCAATGAATTCTCTTGGATCAGCTTCTGTTAATTTTAAGTTATATTTACAGAATATCAGTGAGATAGATGGAAGAGTTATACATGAAGTAAAAAAATAAACATCTGCTGGTTCTTTTGTTCAGCATGTTACTTGATCATTGCTTCTGCAGTTAGTAAGCAGATTTCCTTCATTCCTCAGGTGAATTGCTCATTGGTGAGCTGGATGAAGTAGCCATTCCCTCCATCTGGGATCAGGTCCTGAAATAAGAAACTATTCTCACCTGCACTGACAAAAGCAGTGCTAAACAGGCAAGATCCCACCACTCTTGTTCTCTTTGCAAATTACAGCCTGGGTCTTGTAAAAATATGAAATAGTCATAGTTTTCCTGAAAAATGTGATACCAGAGCTGAGGGGTCTTAGGTTTGTGCACAATGACAAAATCCATGACTTTGGACTGGATTTAGCCCAATCTAAGAACAGCATAGCCTGATGGAACATCACAAGGCAAATCTACTCAGAACATTTTTACAACTTCTTTCAGGACTTTAAATATGACTCAGTGACTGAAGTATGCTGATAATCTTGAAGGGATGATGTCATCAACACACATTTAAATTGCTAATTACTGAATACACAGAAAGTTTTCACTCCCATAAATAGCTGGGCATGTTTCCTGCATTGCATGACAGAAAAGTCAAGGCGGCCATCAGCAGGAGAGAATGTGCTCAAGCTATTAACCAGAGAGTTCACCCAAGTTCACTGCTTCCTGGTGTCCAGGCTACACTTGTAATTACAGAGGACAATATTCCTTGTAGCCTTATAAGAACAACACGCTGTAAGACAGAAGTCCTTGTAAGCACCTAGCAGGGAGGGAGAAATAGAAGTGAAAGAGAGGAAAAAAACGACTCTGGAAATAATTTGGGGCCATAAACCATGGAAATGCTCAGACAGTCACAAGCAAGGACTAATTTGGAGACTAACAAGACAGTCCATGAAAATAATGTCAGTGCCTCACTAAACATTTTTTTTCTTCTTCCAAATCTACCTTAATTTGTAGTTTAATAACAAACAGTACAGCTCTCTGTGCTACTCTCTTTCAAAGGAGTTATGACATGCATTATGAGCAGCACCATTAGCCTCTCACCTTTTACTATTTACTCATTTAAGGTCCTAACCCTACTGATTAAGTAAAGCCTGGATTACTTAATGAAGGAAGCAACAACCATTTTACATGGAGTTATGAAATCAGTGTCACTCAGGAGACTACAGAAATTTGGGAACCCTGAGTCACAGTTATTGCACAGCAGCTCTAGCTAAAACTGTCAAAAAAGATGTAAGAAAAGGATAGCCTGGTGTTGGCTTTTCTAGTATCCACATCAGAACATTAATCCTTTAACAGGCATGTTAAAAAGATGAAAACTAGCAACAGTGTCACAAACACTGGAATGAGTTTCTAAAAAGTACCTTAGTTTCATTCAAATAAGAAAGCAGTTTCTAATCAAATTTGATACTTATGCACATGCTTATACACTTCTACAGAAGTCAGAGGACTGAAAAAGAAATATTATGTCATCAAATCCACCCTTCTGATACCAGAAGCAAGAAGATCAGATAGTTTGTTCATAAATAGCTGAAAATCAACTCTAAAAATAATTTATGTTGGGCTTAAAACTGTTCTATTAAGTGGCTATTCTAGAATTGCACTGCTCCAATGGTTAGAAATTTCTTATTTCTAATCTAAATTTCTTAAGAGTCAGCTCATTCCCATTTGGTTTCATCTTTCCTTTTAAATAAGAATTATTCTTCCAATGCATTTCTAGAAAGCAAACACATGCTCTCAGCTTCTATTTTGCAAGACTTAATAAGCAAAATTCCTTAGGTTCCTTTGATGAAACTATTTCACTTTCCACTCTCCATGCCCTAAACAACCTCATAGATCTGTAGCTGCTGAAAAATTCATTTTTTACTGGAAGACTTAATATCATGCTTGACAGCAAATGAAGTCTCACAGTAACTTGCACAGTGACATTAATACACCCTTATCTACATCAGAAATATCTCACTTCATACACTCTAGGACTGATCTTGCTGCCTTCATCACCACATCTTCCTGGCAAATGCAGTCAGTCGTCTCATTATCAACTAGTACACATAGATCATTCTAATTGTTTTTTCCATTGAATGAGATACGAAGTGTTGCAGACTTTCTCGTTCTCAGCGCCTAAATGCATAACCTTGAGATTTCAATTACCCATCCCTTTTCTTCAATATTTGAAGTCTACTTCTAATTTTCTGCTTTCAGAAATAACCCTTGCCATTACCCTTTCCATTTTACCTTTTGTCTAATAGCTACTGTTTTTTGTATTTACTAGTAAATTACTGCATGTATAATCTCCACTAAATTTCCTTTGTTTTCCCTGTTTCTCCTTTTAACAAAGTTAACTTATAAGGGAACGATAGCAGACTATTCAGTACAGTGCATCTTTGGCAGGTCCGTGTTTTGGCATCCCATTTCCTGCTTAGTCCTAAGCCTTTAGCTACTCTTTACTAGAATTTCTTTTCTGAATTTCTCCACTCTTCTTTCTCCTTTCCAGGTATCTCTCATTTCACCCTCTCTCGCCCCTTAGATATAAACGTTATGTTTTACCACTTTCCACTTGCTAGCAAAATTTTGTAACATCTTCAAGTTCAGCAGCCTAAATAATTTCCCTGCCTTTTGTAGATTGAGTTGTATTTTGCTTCTCCCTCAGACATGTATCTTTTGCTTTCCATGCACTTGACAAAGTCAAAACTAGATAGTTAATGTTCCTCTCTGTACTGAAAACTAAGTTTTTGTTCAGAGTATTATGACTGCATTTAATATCTACTCCTTACTGATTACATAAAGTAAGCATTCCTTACCTTCTCTTTTAATCTACATGGTTACTGAATTCACATAGTATTCATACATATTAAATTGCTTTTCTGAACACAACTCTCATTGGAAAAAGTATAACTGACATTATATACTAGACTAGCGTCCTAGATAGTCAAGTATCCTCTTAAAAAGCTATCTAATAAACACAGACCTGCTATGTTAGTCCACACATCTGGATCCTTCCTTATACTCCATATTAGGGTACAGTAACACCAACTACTTTGTGTTTATGTGCACACATGTGTATGACATTTCCCATTCCTACACACTAGATCCCTCCCAAACAATAAATTACATCTAAGGCTCTGATCTAATTGGATGAGATCCTTTTTCACTCCTACCTTTTGAATGTAATTCAAAATTCTAATTTCTCTTTCCTTCTGCTGATACTTTATTCTTTTTGCTCATGTATCCACTGCTTAGTTGCCAGAGATCCCTGAGCCAGCAGAAGCAGGGAGATATTTGCACTCCATTTGCTGTACACAGTCAGACTTGTATTTTCTGAATTAAAGCTTGCATGACCCTCCAGCCACAATAAATCTACTCAGAGCAGTATAGTGATCTAGCAGATAGACTGCTTGCATAGAAATTCAAAAAAGTTGGGCTCCATTTTTTTTGCTTCCCTACTAATATTCTGACAAGTTTTATCACTCCTGCCATCCTTCTTTCCCACTAGACTCAGTCCTCCCCTGCTTAGCCTATGAAGTGACCCTTTCTTGCTTTTGCACTGAGCATTGCACAAGTGTTCCCATCTTGACTGGAGCTTCCAGAATGGATGTTTCCAAAAGCAAAAACGTACATTTTTCAAAGCAATTCTGAGAGGAATTCTGAAGGCTGAATAGCAAATGGAGAAAAGGAAATGAGTTGTTAATTTTTACTACCATGAAGTTGCTTTTGAATGAGGGACAATAGCTGAAGCGTGAAGAATACCTGAGGTAGAACAGTCTCATTAAAATATTAAATCCAAAGCAACTGGATTCCAACACCTGAAAAATACAAGAGTTCAGGAGGGTTCCACAAAATGCTGAATGAAGTGAGGAAACAACCACAGCCTGGTTTCCGGGTGAAAGTAAAGATGAGTGCATTAGGAGTCCCACAGATTGCTCATTCCTTGGAAATAATTCATTAGCTAGGACTTTTCACCTTACTGCTGCTCACAGCAACTCAGTAATCTCAGATGTAAAAGAGGAGCAAGGGAGAGAACAAATCTTGCTGACAAGAGCCCCATTGCACAGGTGCCAATCTCCATCTTCAGAAGAGAGCAGGTGAAAAGAATTACATACCATGGAGAATAGAACCAGGTGGCTTTTATGGGAACTGAGAGAATATTACAAATGATGACGAGAAGACAGAAAAAGATCTCTTTTTCCCCTTCTTAGTGAGTAGGATGAAACAGCCTACCTATTTATTCCTCTTCATTTAGCAAAAGCAGGGTTTGGGTCACTGTCAGTGAATCTCTGGTAAATGAGTTATCCATGATTCATAAGGGTATGCAGGCTCCACGTTCTGCAGTGCATTAAAAACAGAACAATGATGTTTTCCAGAAGAAAAAAAAACCATCTTTCTGGTATCATTGTGCAAAAAAAAAAGTCAATTATCCCTTCTTAATTATTTATTTAGCATTAATACTCTTACTGGCTATGAAAGGAACCTGGGAAACAGCTAACAGGAATGAAAATGTGTAGTGAACACCATAGCAAAACCATTGTTTTACAATAATACATCCCACCTTCAATGAATTAGCCTCTGGCACCAAATACAAATAAATGGGTATTTTATATGAGTACAGTATTTTGCATTAAAAAACAATTAAAGGATAAGTGGAACTAGGTTTTTGTCCTGCTATAATGCTTTATGATACCTCACAGTAGAGCAAGCAAATTAAATGTGAAAATGTATCAGAAAAGGAAACATGGAAATATTCCATAATACTGTCTGTTATCATCACCAGCCTTAGCTAAATAAATTTGCTTTGTATAAATTACTGTGGGATAACAGAACTTCCTCACAAATTGAAAATACATGTCTGATACATCAAAAAATACATGGCTTATGCATTGAATATTCTCTTTTACTTTTCCTTTTTCAGTCTCTATTATGAGTAAAGTCTTCAGAGAAGGAAAAAAAGCTCTCTGTGTATTTGTCAAGTATCTGATTAACAATCCTTTCCTGCTACCATCCTATAACGAGAAAATAAGATAACTGACTTCACTATATAAAGAAGCAAATACAAGTACATCCAGTTTTCTATGCGATTTCTATGTTCTACTGTTTCCCAGAGTGCAAAAATAAGTCAATTTAGCTTTATTAAAGAATTTCTATCGCCTCAAAATTTTCAAAGCCAATAACACAATAGTTTCTCAAAGTCGATCAGTTCTCAAGCAGAATGTACTTTACTATAACTGCCACTGATACAAAAATTCAGGCAGGAATCTCAGCAGTAACTTGTCACATTGCAAGCAAAAGGCTGTGCAATTCAGATTCCACCTCTCGCTTGACACCTGCTTCTGAAAGGACTCAAGCAATGCCCTGAAACCCAGATCCTAAGACTGAAACGTTTAAGACAGGATCAAAACTGTGCATTTTTAACTTGAAGGGAAATGGAGTTTCTCTCTTCAGTGTCCCCCTCCACCTTTATCTCACTGTACCCTTAGTCTAGTAAGTATATGGTTAGATTTTCCATCAAGCATAGCCTTACTGGAAACAGCCTTTTCTGTACTTCACAGCGGCCTGAAAAGACGGCTGGTAATAACAGAGGAGTGAAACTATGACAGGGCATATGTCAACTAAGTCATTATTTCATGTACATATTGCATGTATAAGCTTACTTATACAAACAAACACAGTTTAAATCAAATGCCATGATACTTCATACCAAAAAAGGTGATTATTAGATCCATGAGACTACAGATCAAATATCAAAATGCCATTTAACACAGACCTAGCAGTGGCTGGACATTTTCTGAGCAATTTTTTTGTTTCTCTCTTCCCCACCTGTCTTTGGTTTTTTGCCAGATCAGTTTTATGTACTTAACTTGCAGTCAATGAAGACTTCACATAGGCGCAACACATGTTAGTCAAAAAAACTGGCTCAGACCATGAAGTGGCTTCTTTAACACATTTTAACTTCATTTTCCATCTTCTAGCTATTCACTGTTTCAGTGTTAGTCTCATGCAATAGATTCTGGTGGAACCATTTCCTTGTCAATACATATATACATAATTATCCAGAAAAATATTAGAGCATTTATACTGAGCTTAAAGCTCAAGTCCTCACTTCAAGGGATATTTTTAGGAAATAGAAGTTATCTGAGAGAGGGGAAGATCTTCCTCTGCTGGTTTCAAATACTTGAGTGAATTAGAGAAGAAACTGTCTTCATACAGAGGCAGAACAAACGCATTTGAACTCTCAAATATTCCAACTATGGAGAAGAACCATTTCTCAGCCAACTGTACTCAGAATTCTTGTTAATTTGTTAATTTCTCAGGTTTGAGAAAAACAAATGCGAAGTCCCAATAAACAGTCCTGCAACAGCTTATTTCCCTTCATTTTATTTGCAGACCTTAACTGTTGTGAACTAATCATTCTATGTCTGCCTACAAGATTCATTCAACTTTATAACTTCATAAAACACTGCAGAGGATTGGTTCTCAAAGGAATTCTCTAGGGTATGCTAAATATTCTCCTGGTCACACTACTATTAGCTAGGATACCCTTTGACCATCTCTTCACCTGTATGCAGCTCAGTGTAGCACTCGCCTACCCCTGGCACACGTGCCTAGCAGTGGCAGCGTTCTGAACACCACAGCTTCACAGGCACACAGGAAAAAAGTTTGAAGAACACCGTTAAGGCAAATATCAGCAACATTTTGCTGCCTATTAGCAAAAAGTTAAACTATATCTGACAAAAGAAAGCCTGAAATTCTAACATGTCTTCGCTTGTGTAACTGTAGTAAATTAGCTAATGTGTGCCACATTTATCTGCTTAAAGGAGAAAAAAATCTTGTCCTAACAAGCTGCAAGGACATATACAGACCTCTGGTGATAATGAGCCATTTTCACTGTCAAAGCTTTTTGAGATATAAAACATAACTAAGCTCACTTCTAGTTATAGATTACTTAAGGACCTAATTTGGGAAGCAGCACTGCTGTACTCCAGCACAATAGTGATTGCAGGCTATGTATAGGTTCAGACAAATCTAAGGTTAATTCACCTGCAGAAAGCACGTATGATTCCTGTATTACATTTGTGAAATATTATGCATATTCCAGTTTATCAGTTTTCTCTTTCTTGATTTATTTAATGCCTAGGTGATCATATTTGCCAAAGGCACTTCTTCAGAATGAAAAAGGTAATCAGTGTAGGGGCATATGTTGAGAGTGGCTTCACATATTCTTCATGTGGGCCTCCACATAAGTACACTTGTACAATAACATGAGCGTGTATCTATGTACAAACACACATGGAAAGGGGCCCAGATGAAATGCTGGGTAGGGGGAGAAAGAGCAATGTGACCCCCAGTATATACAAAGCTGTCATGAATAGACGGACAACCTCCCTGTACAGCTTTAGTTTCTTTTGTAACCTGTCTTTGGAAGTAATTCTGAGAAAATCTCAGATCAAGTGTCATTGTCAAAAGCATCATGTACACAAAATGGAAAGAGCAGTGAGGCAAAAGCATTCCTCGAGACACACTGGGGGCACAGTAGGAGACAGTTATAAGTAAAAAAGTGAATTAACCCGCAGAGAATGGATCACTCAAAAAAATTCCCACAAAAAAGTAGAGAGGATAGACAAAGAATGGCAAGAAGCTTTTGAAGTGTATGTAACCATCTATCTCTTCCAAATGCAGTTTTAAGCCTCTTTCTGGAGACACAGGATCCTACACAGATTTGCTGGAAGAATAAATCAAAACTTCTGTGCTATTGCTCTGTGAATAGAATGTGTACTGAATATACATAATACATATCCTTATGTTGTGTCAAATTAAAAAGCAGATAGTCAAATACTGTCCGAATTTGTAACTGAAAATGAACATCAGAACTGTCCAAAGACCTTCCCTGTTTCTCCCACAAGCACATACATGTGCACACTGAAATTTCACTCATAAGGAGGGAGACATATTATTTTTAGATGCTGAAAAGTTCACAAAGATGACAGGAGAAGTGGCTTGAACTCTTGTCTGCCATTATAAAGAGAGTAATAAAGCTTTATTGCTCCAGCTCCTCACCTCATGAAGACATGGGGCCTGATTCATCCTGCTTGGCACTAGCAAAGGCTGAGAGTGGATGCAACTGCAATATAGCTCTGACCCTACTGCAGACAAGACAATTGTCAGTCTGCTATAGGTTTCACATCTGTTACCATAGTCCTTATAGCACACACAAAGCACTGGTGATGCTGTATGCCTGCAGACTTCCTCCACACGTGGTCTCCTGGCACATCTAATCTTGGATGGTACACTACTCTTGACAGTCCTATGAGGCTAGAGTTCTGCTGGCTTAAAGGCCCTCTGTGGAAGGTGTTCAGTAGGTGGGCTGCAGAGGATTGGTTCATGCAACCCAAACTAACGAGCTGGAGCAAAAGACAAGCAAGGTCCCTGCTTCTTTCACAGCAGACATTAAAATTAAAAATTCAAATTCCTTTTTTTTTTTTTGATTGTGGGATCGGTTGAGAAGGTGTGTGAATTGATATCAAGGTGTCAATTTAAATAGTAAAAAAAATTCTCAATTTGAGCATTTACCTAGGGTCTTGCATTTGTAGTAACTGAAACTACAGTAGAACAATGCAGGGCCTGATGCACACTGTGAAAACTGTGAAATACCGAACCCTCCCCCCCCGCGTTACGGCAGGGCAGCTGTGTAGCAGTTTACTGAGTTGGACTGTCTTCACACTTTATTAAGAAAAAGATACTTTTTCAAAATTACTGAGGTCAACCTCTCACCCAGCAATTGAACCACAGAGAACATTCAGTATGATTCCAGTCCTTTGGAGCAGAACAAAATGCTCAGGGGGGAAAAAAAAAAAAGGAAAGAAATAAATCTTATTTTCCCCTGGCAGAAGCACACTGATTTCTTTCCAGGTTGTTCCTGGTACTTTAGCCAAGAGCAACACAGGGTTAGACTCTACCCGGCAAAACCAGGGATGTTCCGATCTAACCACTTCCCAATTCACCCTCAACACACACAGCCCTTACCCCTCCACATCAGGACTGTGCCACAGGAAGTACTAACAGGCTTAAGAAAAGTGTGCTTGCTTTTATACGAGATGAAAGAGCTACTGAAAGAAATTTCCGTCAAAAGAACGTTAAAATTCACAAAGAGACATTGCTCTGCCATATGTCTCCACCTGGACTTCCTACTGGTTGCACTGGACTATAAGAAAATGTTAAACAATAGTAGCATACAAATATTGTTACCTGAAATCTGGAAGCCTGAGGACTTCCATGATATTCTCAAGATAGTGAGCTCACCTTAAACACCTGTGAATAAAGGACTCTTGACTGCTGCAGGCTGGATACTTGTAACATTCACCAGGCCATGGCCTAGGTATCCTGCTTTATGCCTTGAAGACAGGCCAGCATGTCAGATTTTATACTGAAAATTTTAGCCTTAGTAACTGGATTTAAGCGAATTAGTTTTGAAAGTGGCGTTTATAAAAAGATATTCACAAAATAAAGGAAAAATTGTAATTTTACATCAATGGCAGAAAATAGAAATCTCTGACCTTGAATTCTGAAGCCACTGGCCCAGAATTCAGGCCTGGCCTATAAGTCAGCCTGCTGGCAACTATGGATCCCTTACTTTGGGATCCTGACCAGTTAGAATAAAAACCTGAACAGGTATCATTAGCCGATTTTACTGCTTCCCAATTTCAGTATTTTCCTGACATTTGCTTTTTGTTTCCCTCCCTCTCCTTCCACCTCCATTTATCCCAGAAGCAAATTGACTAACATATAATGTATCAAAATCAATTTGACCAGAGTTTGGAAAACCAGTCTATAAATATACGAAAGGCATCAACATAAAAAAAAAGGGAGGTGCAAGCAGGAGATGAAACTGTATTTCATGAGATTTTTTCCAAACCAAGTTATTCTTTGATTCTATGATTTATATAAAACCCAGAAACCAAAGGTGAATTAGTGAACAGTTATTGAAACAGTAATTTCCTATACTGAATAAAGATCATCCTCTTCACATATAAACTGCTTCCCTCAACGAAAATGATACAAATTCTAATTCCATTCTAATAAAAATCTAATTCTAATTATATTCACATGATTTAAAAAAAAATGCACCAAAAAACGGTAACTTACTGGCTACTTTTCCAGAGGTTCTCAGCGATTTTACAAGGACAAAGAAGGCAGAAGCCTTCTGTGATGAGAATACGTGAGGCTCGCTGGGCACAGCAGTACTCTCAGCCAAGTCACAGACCACTCTGCTCACTGCCAGTGTAGGGACTGCACTGGCAGGCCCAGGTGTTGGGAAACCACAGACATGGTTAAAAGTTGCCATTTAGTTCTCCCAGGTAGCAGTATTCTTTGTGCTCCTCACTCAGCACTACGTATTTAAAAATGAAAAAAGTGGCAGAATAGTGCACTGCGGATGTTTGCTTCCTGGCTAGTTAGAAACCATAGATTCATAATCATGTAACATCTTTTACTTCTCAATTTATTTTTGAACTGCAGATAAATAAAATTTATTTACCCTTCTTGCATAAGTAGTATCAAAAATAATTAAAAGATCATATATCTATAGTCCTTTAGGCATATTGTAGTAAGCAACATAGATACACACACGCACACTTCATCACATTCTCTAAAATACTGTAAGGGGCAAGAAGAACCAGCTGGTACTGCTACCAGTCACGTTTCAGTGTAATATTAAACTCCTGTATGCATTTCGCTCCATCATTCCAAATCCCTCAGGGTTAATATGAGCTCAGAAATGCAACCACTAACAGACACTAGCAAATTTAATGAGACTAGAAATGGGGTCAGACCAGCACATTTCTTAAGATTGCTATACTATTTGTCAAAAAGGGAAAAAAGCAAAAAACCATTTACAAAGTTGTAGCATTGTTCTGCTACCATTCTTAAATTTGCTCGTTACAGGTTACTGAACAACTGATTACAAAATCCTCCCACCATCCCCAGGCAGCAGTGAACCATATTAAGAAAGACCAGTCAATTAAATAAAGAAGAAATTCCCAGAGAATGTGAACAAAAGTGACAAATACTGTGTTTAACACAATAAGGTACTAGTATTTTTAATAAATAGCTGAGAAGACAAGTCCTAATAAGATCATGAAAGTATCCTTACTGAAGTGATCTATTTTTTAAAGTCAGATTGTGGGAAAACACCTCAGAAATAACAAGGTATGGGTAATTAAACATCATGCTCTGTTATAGCCAGGGTTGTAAAGAGAGTTTAGTGAACTCGCTTGCCAGGCAACACCACTGTGAAAATGATGGTAAAACATAACACATGGAAAGAACAAGTTTTTTTTCTGTTAACAGAAACATACTCTGCTGTTATTGAAAGTTTTTAGGCCATATTCAACATTACTAACCTGCAACGGTGTAATAGGATGATATACACACGTCAGGCATAACAAGGCATATGAGGTCATAACATCCCGAGTGCTATATAAGTATCATTAAAATAGCAACTTGTGGAAACAGGCTAATAAGGACTTGCATTGTGTTTCCCCAGCGGAGGTGTAGGAAGGAAAGGCACAAGAAGGAAAAATGGTTTCCCTAAGGCAAGAGTACTAATGAGCATTACAATCAGGGTAGAATCAGGAAGAACGATGTATAATGCTAAATCAAAATTAAAGTTTCAACAAATCTTACTACCCTTTTGAAGACAGATGGCAACACTGGCTATTCTCACAATAAGACAATAACAAATTCAGTGAATCTGTTTTCTTGAGCATTAGGATCCCGTCAGTCTGATCTCTGGTTTTGAGTTGCATGAAGAGGTATATTCCTGTTAAGGAGGACCACTTGCTTATTTTCCCATTTGGTTAGCACAGTGAAAATGAATGTCCCTGGAACACATCAAAACCTGTATTTTATACAGGAAAGGTATTTTGGATATTTTCGCTCTCTACAGCTACCTGAAAGGAGGTTGTACTTAGATGGGTGTCGGTCTCTTCTCCCAAGTAAGAAGCAATAGGACAAGAGGAAATGGCCTGAAGTTGTGCCAAGGGAGGTTTACATTGGGTATCAGGAAAATATCTCCACCAGAGGAGTTGCCAAGCCCAGGGAAGTGATTGAGTCACCATCCCTGGAGGTATTGGAAAGATGTGTTGATGGGGAGCTTAAGGACATGGTTTAGTGGTGGACTTGGTAGTGTTAGGATTTGATGGTCTTAAAAATCTTTTCCAACCTAAATGATTCTATGATTCTATGTACTGAAGTCAGACAGGATTTAATCCTTAGTTGTCTTTCAGGACTAAAAAACAATTCCAGCTACTTAACTAATGTGATCACAACAATAATGTCCTAGCTGCTAAAATGAGACAAAAGTATGAATCTTTATTCTTGTTATCAGAATACTAAATTCAGATCGCTTGATATGCATAAAATTGCATAGAAAGTCACAGCCTCTCAGTAGCTTTGCAAAAGAAAAAGAACCAGCACCAAATTGTAGATGGAAAACCAAAGGCACAGTCTTTATTGTGATTTGTCAAAGATCAGAAAGAACTAGAAAGTCAAAGATTAGATACTACAGGCTCTATGTTTTTCCTGTAAGCTGTACTGTTTACAGCTAATCTGGAGAGGGACTGTTTACTTGGGCCTGTAGTGATAAAACAGGGGGTAATGGCCTTAAGCTGAAGGAGGGTAGATTTAGATTAGAATAGAATAGAATCATAAAATAGAATCATTAAGGTTGGAAGAGACCTTGGGGATCATCTAGTCCAACCGTCCCCCTACTACCTATTACCCACTAAACCATACCGCATTCAACCTTTCTTTAAACACACCTAGGGAGGATGACTCCACCACCTCCCTGGGCAAATCGTTCCAATGCCCAACCACCCTTTCTGAGAAGAAATTTCTCCTAATCTCCAACCTAAACCTCCCCTGGCACAACTTGTAGCCATTCCCCCTTGTTCTGTCGCTAGTTATCTGCAAGAAGAGGCAAACCCCCAGCTTTTCCATAGATTTCCACATTTCAAAAATATGCATTCTGAAAATAATCAGCCAAATTTCTTCTATGATAAAAGCTATACCAGAGCTAGTTCGACCTCTTTACAGTTCTTGTATGCCACATAATATGAAACATGCTACTGACCCTGACAAGAGGCATTCAGGACAAATTCTTAACTGTCTTTAAGGATGAAAGGCAGTGCTTGATCATTTTAAAAAGTTCCCAATTAACAGCAAGACACAAATATGAAATATCAACTTTAATGAAAAAGGTCTAGTGAGGCCAGTTGAACAGATTGTTTAAATTCATCAATTTGTTCACATTTTAAAGTCATCATAACTTAACAATTATTATAATGGACAAACTCAAATTTACTTCAGGTTAAAAGCCAAAATTCTTCTGACTTCTACAGTTCAACATAAAATATTTTACAGCATAGCTCTGGGAAGTAATATAATATGTTTCTACAGCATGTTATACAACTGATTATAAAGATACAGTGATAAAACTATCAGAATGAAAAGGTTAGGAAAAATCTTGCATTCTAGCAGGCTTTCATACCCCAAAAATGCATAAAGTACAAGTGAAACAATTATTTTTACTGCCTGTGAGCTAAACTGCTGACCTACATTTTAACATCCTGAATATAGGAAGAGAGATATTTTACCCATGGATTCAAAGGAAAAAAATAAGAATCTGTTGAGTTCATATTCCTTATGAATACCACCAAATGATGGCAAATCAATAGTCACCACTTTACTAACATCATCCTTTGGTCCCAGTCAACTAGTATATCCAAAAATAGAATAGAATCCTTCCCAGAAGGACCAGATGGATACACAAATCTGTTTAAACTACCACCACCAAAACTCCCACAAACAACCTGGCTTTCAGTTTGGTTACAAGTGGAATATAAATCACTAAAATCAGAAATACTTTATAGTAAGTTAATCACCCTTTCTGAAGCTATAAAATTCTTTGCTGAATTGTTATAGGGTAACTGAGTGAAATGAAAAGAATACAAGGTGCCCTGATTTCGGCAGGGATAGAGTTAATTTTCTTCCTACCAGCAGGCATAGTGTTGTGTTTGGGATTTAGGGTGAGAATAATGTTGATAACACACTGATGGTTTGGTTGTTGCCAAGCAGTCAAGGACTTTTCAGCTTCTCATACTGCCCTGCCAAGGAGAAGGCGGGGAGTGCCCAAGAAGCTGGGAGGGGACACAGTCAGGACAGCTGAACCCAACTAGCCAAAAGAGTATTCCATACCATATGACATCACACTCAGTATATAATTGGGAGGTGGGTCAGGAGGCAGCACAGCACAGGAACTAGCTGAGCATCAACTCTGTGGTGAGCATTTGTGCTGTACATCGCTTGTTTTGTATATTCTTTTATAATTATTATTGTTATTATTCTCTTCCTTTTCTGTCCTATTAAACTGTCTTTACCTCGAGCCATGCATTTTACCTTTTTCTTTTTGATTCTCTCCTCCATCCTACTGGGCGGGAGGAGCAAACAAACAGTTGTGTGGTTGTTTTAGCTGCATGATGGGTTAAACCATGACACAAGGTCATTTAATGAGGCAGCATTAGTGACTTGAGCTATGCAATAACTGAATTTATTCCTTGTCACCAAAAGATAACTTTATTGCATTATTGGCAGAGCACTTTCCTTTCGTTTGTAGTACTCTATTTCTACAGGTTACTGCAAAAAGATTTTTCTAAAAACATTTTCAATTCCCCAGCAAGCATTCCATTTTTGAATGGTTTTTAAAAATTCAGAGAGCAGTGATTTATAGAGACATGTAAGCACACTAAACTTTAACTGTGAAAATCTTCAGCTCTAGCTCTTGTATTACAGATAACATGCCTTTTTTCCCCTCTAGAGTTTCTTACAGTCTTTATCTGAATGCTTTTAAAGAACCACATCATGTAAGTTCCTGTCATCACCCAAATAAAACTGATTATAAGAAATACAGGATTCGATTTAGCCGGGCAAGATCTATGCACAGTAAGAAGCCTGTAAAACACAAACAGGAAATACAAATGCTGTTTTCTACTTTGCGTGGACTGTTTGTCAGACAGGAAGTTCAGTTTGCAGATATTGGTGGGAAAAGCCAGAAATACAAAACAAGCCCTTGATTATCAACATCAGACACTAGGAAACATGAAATAGAAAGGAATAGAATAGAATCATTAAGGTTGGAAGTGACCTCAAGGATCATCTAGTCCAACCATCCCCCCACCACCTATTACCCACTAAACCACGTCCCTAAGTACCACATCTAACCTTTCCTTAAACACCCTCAGGGATGGTGACTCCACCACCTCCCTGGGCAACTTGTTCCAATGCCCGACCACCCTTTCAGAGAAGAATTTTCTCCTCATCTCCAACCTGAACCTGCCCTGGCACAACTTGCAGCCATTCCCCCTTGTCCTGTCACTAGTTATCTGCGAGAAGAGGCCTACCCCCAGCTCACCACAACTTCCTTTCAGGTAGTTGTAGAGGGCAATAAGGTCTGCCCTGAGCCTCCTCTTCTCCAGACTAGACAAGCCCAGTTCCTTCAGCCGCTCCTCATAAGACCTGTGCTCCAGATCCTTCACCAGTTTCGTTGCCCTTCTTTGGACACGCTCCAGGGCCTCGATGTCTTTCTTGTGGTGAGGGCCCCAAAACTGGACACAGCACTCGAGGTGCAGCCTCACCAGGGCTGAGTACAGGGGGACAATCACCTCCCTGCTCCTGCTGGCTACACTATTCCTGATACAGGCCAGGATGCCGTTGGCCTTCTTGGCCACCTGGGCACACTGCCAGCTCATGTCCAGACGAGCATCAATCAGCACCCCAAGGATTCAACACTTATTGATGTTTAAAAAGTGTAAGGGCATATACAATCACTGATCAGATGAAGCATTTGTATTTAAACATGATTTTATGATTAATTATGAACTTAAGCACAGTCTTAGAGTTGTGCATACTTACAAATACTTGCTGATTCTCGGAGAGTCAAGCTGCTATTAAAAAAAGTTAATTAGCAAGGTAGATCTTGTGAGGACAGGTGCTAATAATAGAAGTGGTAACAACATGCAGAAGCCATGCAGATATGAAGTAGAAAGGTATTAAGAACTGAGGTGGTTAAAAAAAGAATAGACCAGAATGAGATAAAAGCAAGTAACCTTTATTTAGGTTTTCTCAGAAGTCACATCCCTAGGAGTCATACACTTCAGGGATTCATATCTAAAACTAGGTAGATAATCAAACAGAAAATGTTTCAATCAACTGACATGCAACCAAATTATGCGAGCCTAAAATTCAAAACCAGAACTTAAAGACAAATGAACAGATGGCATCGAAACCTACAGATTCCCATCACCTACAGAATACAAGAGGCAAGAGATTATTGGCCAGCTGAATAAAAAAGAACATACCTATGCAATTTCAGCCAAGACTCACTTTGTATGACTGGATAACATAACTTTCCTGCCTTCAACACTGAGTACTAAATCACCCAGTATCTTTGAAATTTTAGACACTATAGCGATAGCAACCCAATGGGTCAATCCATTCTTTTCTTACAGCCCTATTTGGGGTGTTATTTCTTAATAAAGAACATCTGAACACAATATAAATCACTTTGAAAGGCTATTCAGAAATCAGTCCTGATCACCTTCTTTTCCTCTACCTGTTTAGAGATGACATCCAAAATGAGCTGTTCCATCACCTTCCCAGGGATGGAGATGAGGCTGGCTGGCTGGCTTGTAGTTTCTTGGGTCCTCCTTCTTGCCTTTTTTGAAGGCCAGTGACATTGGCTTTCCTCCAGTCCTCAGGTACCTCTCCTGTTCTCCACAACTTTTCAAAGATGATTGAGAGTGGCTTAGCAATAACATCTGCCAGCTTCCTCAGCACTTATGGGCACAACTCATCAGGGCCCATGGATTTGTGGATGTTGAGCCTTGCCTAACCCGATCTTCCTTGGCCTTCCTAGATCCCTAACCCGATCTTGCTTGGCCAAGGGAATGTCTTACTTTCTCCAGATTTTCTCACCTCCAGGATCTGGAATTCATGAGGGCCAGCCTTAGCAGTAAAGACTGAAGCAAAGGTGGCACTCAATAACTCTGCCTTCTCTGTATCCTCTGTCACCAGGGCACCCATCGCATTTGGCAGCAGGTCTACATTGTCCCTAGTCTTCCTTTTGCTACTGATGTACTTGAAGAAGCCCTTCTTGTCCTCAACATCCCTTGCCAGATTTAATTCAAAGTGGGCCTTAGCTTTCCTCATTGCCTCCCTGCATACTCTGACAACTTTCCTATATTCCTCCCAAGTGGCCTATCCCTTTTTCCATATCCTGTAAAGTTCCTTCTTCCATGTGAGTTTTTCCACATTAAACTTGAGTTTGGGGCAAGATGATTACAATTCTACCTGGACTTAAAAGGTATACTTTTCTTATATTAACCATGTTCTTGCTTCCATTGTAAAGTTGTACTTATAACAAGATCTTTTTTCTGAATTTTTTATGAATCACCTTCCTTCAGTTAGTTTCATCATATCTTACGTAATGTACAGATCAGATGTAGTCACTACAGCTTGTACAGTTCCTTTTACCAGAGAGAGCCTGCATGCACGGTGAACAGATCTCCAGCTACCACATTACCTATCATGCAGAAATACAAAAATAGCACTGCAAGAAATAATTAAAAAAAAAAGTAGGCTAAAAAACCCAAAAAAGACATACTGGAAGAAATTCAGATTTCTTAAGAGCCAATAGATACTCTAACACTGATATTCTTAATGATAAATAGCACATTAATCTTAATTTATATAATGGGACACCTAAGCAGATCCTCTAGAGAATTTACTAGAGCATCTGCAGATACACAGTACAGGTTAAAGAGCAATGCAAGGTAATAAATACGCATGGCATGACCTCATTCATATTGTTCTTTCATAGGACTCAGTTCTAGGGTTCAACAAAAAGAAAAAGGAAGAAAGCTACAAAAGGAGGAAGGACTGTCTTTCGGCCAAGAACTGGGAGACAGGAAACCTGGATTCTATTTTAGGCTCTGCCACAGAAGTACCATAGAGCAAATTTTTCCAGGTTTGGGGTGTCAAATAAAGAAAGTGATTTTGAGAGATTAAATGCTATAAAGGATTTAAGCACAAGTACCTAGATTTGAAAGGCTTGTATACTTTCTCTGCCTCACCTCCATCTGATCAGTGATAAAAATTGTCATCTATATCCCAATAATAATGTAAACTTCTACTAGAAAAGAACATAGTATTAAAACCAGGAAAAAGAAACTATAAACACTTACTAGGCTTATCCTTCTTGGTCCTCATACTCAAAGTATTCACTTTTTGTAAGCACACAAAAAAAGTTACCTTTAAATTAGCAGCATTGCCCTTTGTTTGTATGCAAGTTGCTATTATAACCTCCAATATCATCATTCATTTTTGAAGCTCTAAGGATGTTTAGACAATGTATTAATCAGACCAGCAGTATTGCATTTCTGAAGATCAGGAAGAGAAAAATGAAGTCAAGGTGTGGACAAAGAGAATTTAAGAGTACCTCCAAGATCTATAGCCCAAATTTCAACATCTTTCAGCAAGATGAAGGGGGTTTATTTCAGTTTGGTCTTTGTTTGTTTGCTTGTTTTTGATTGATTGATTTTGGTTTTATTTGGGGTTTTTTGGGGGTGATAGCGATGGTGATTTTTTACCTAATTTCCATAGAAGACCTTCCTTTGTTCCTTTTTTAAAAACATGTCTAATCATACTATATTTTTCACAACTGTTATGCTGAATTTAATATATAACCTGAGAAGTAAAAAGAGTGTCCTGTTTCACTTTTTGCTATGAGTACTTTTCCTTTAGCTGAATGTCTTCAGATTCAGCACTCCAAATGTTTTTTAGTTTACTATCCAATTTGGACAGTACAAGAAACCATTACTACAATAAAATAAAAAACAAGGTAACTTACAATTTTAAGTTAAAGAAAACAAAAAGGCCAATGAACTCTCATTACAAAGGAGGTGGAGGGAGGGACAAAAGAGAAAGGCAGCTTCTTTTACATAGGCTCTTCCATCTGGAGAAACTCGTCAGAAATTTGAAAAAACAATATCAATAGAAAGATGGGAGAAAGGAGTCATGTCATTTTCCAAAAGCCATGCTAAAATAACTCTATTGCAGAACTTGGATCTCTAAGGAATAGATATCCTATAGTGAACCGGCCATCGCTGACAGTAATGCATTACATTTTATGGTCCTATGAAGTGACAGGTTTTTTAAAAATAATTGGTCTACTTACTCTTCAGAGTGATCAATTTCCAACTATTTTCTGTTCTAAGATAGAAAACTAACTATTTTAAGTTCCTAACTCATTGAAACAGAAAAGAAAGCTTTGTAACAATAATTTGGTTTGGTCCCTGTCCCCCCCAAGATACCGTATGGTTTTAAATACTGTATCCATAGCAGTCTAGATGTCAATTAGAGAAGGTAGGTCTGACAGTATGTTAGAAAACCACTAGCGTAGCGACTCAACACTCTAGAGACTTTCCAATACAAGATGTGATTTCCCACAAAATCTGAGGGGAGAGAAGAACGTAAACAACAATTCATGCAGCACAGAGACTTGGTTTAAGGCCCCAGTTCTAAATTCCTTTTACAGCCAAGATAACTGTTGACTTTAATTGCCACTGAGGAATCATTTGGAATCTGTATGTGTATGGTACACTTTTCCTGTGGAGACAGATATTATTGCTTGGGGATGTGTCTGAAAGAAAGATTCTGACCCAAATCTGAAGCATTATTGTGGTGCTGCACAGGACTAACCTCAGCTGGATTTCTGTTGCCTTTTCCCTGTGACAGGGCCCAACTGCACATGCCTTTAAGTTAATTCAAGTCCCTCTCACGAAAAGCAGGAATGTGGACTCGAATCCTAAGACAGGTGTATAGCCTAGCCTTGGTTACAGGAACAATCAAGAATAAGTAACCCTTGAATCTTGTTAGTTATTTTGAAACATGAATTAATCCTTTTAAATTCCCTATAGGATCCATATCACTCCTCTGACCCACAGAAAAACATTTTGTACAAATTCCTAGATTTTATTGATCTAGTCCACACTGTGTTGTTCTACAACATTCTTAAGGTAAAAACATTTCATCATTTTCAGTTCCGGCCTTCCCTGTGCCTTCGCCTGAGCACTAACAACTTCAGTCTGCCATTCTTGTTACATGGGCTTTCTCCAAAACAACCCTCAAAAGGAAAAAGGATTCTTTTTCAAAATAAACACAGAAAATAAGAGCTTCATATTTGCCTGGAGTTGGGAGTGAGTATTTCTTTTTAAATTTCGCTATGTAGAATTGCCCTGCTGAGCCAAGCAGTTTATCAGAATATAGTGCTTGCTATATGGGACTTCTCCAGATTATTTCTTGTGAGGGGGCATGGTTCTGTTCACATAGCATAGCAGAGTTCTGCTTCCCTGAATGGAGCAGAAATGACCTGCAGGCAGTTTCCTTCTCCAGAAATCTCTAGCCTACAAAATTCAGTGCTTTTCCATTCTGTGCTGCTGGCATTGAGTGCTGCATGTATTATTCCTACTCCATGTTTCCAGTTGCTAGCACAGAGTCTGCAGCTAGGGTCCCCATTTATGCATTTTCAGACAAAACTCGCCATTATCAAGCTGGATCAGACCTTGTCATCCATAGTTCCTACTGCCTTTGCTTCTCTTTGCAGCTAGCTTTCTACTAAAAGAGGAGGCTTTACTGGCCGATTTTGCAGCCTAAGTTCTTAGCATAGCAGCTGGCTTTAACAACTTCTTTGACTCTTTGATCCAAGATTCAGCTTTAGGAACCCATTACTCTTTACCACCAAGCAATTAACCTGGATGTCTGGCACCTTATCCACTCATCGGGCTAGCCTAAGCATTTCCTGTGTTCACTATTGCATGCATCTGAAATGATATTCCATGGCTCCATCTCACAGAAGAAAATTAAACTGAGGCAGGACACCTCATTGCTGTTTATACTCGTCCATTTCATGCTTGGCTATTCAGGGCTTCTAGGACTCACTGACTTCCAAAGGAAGTTTTGGTTAGAATCTAATGAACAGTACCAATGACCTTGGAATCCCCAAAATATGTTCCTCCACATAACATTTCTTCCAGAAAACAATATATTCATATGGTGCTACTGTGACCATGAGATTAATGGTATTATCAAAGTATCTGCTGGAAGAGTCAAGTAGGGAAAGGGAGAGAAATATCAAATTCCTGACAAGGAAAAGCATTGCCTTTTGAGATTGTAATCAACTGACTGCTGACATAAAATAAAAACTTGCGATCTGACCTGAAGACAGACAACTAGAAGAAAGATTGAAATTTCAATCCTTTTCACTTCTGATTTCATTCCTGCATTCAGCAGTCCCTGTCCCCCTCAAAAAAAAAAAATAATTAGTTTTGTCACATATCAAGGCTATAGAATATAATAGAATCATTAAGGTTGGAAGAGACCTCAAAGATCATCTAGTCCAACCATTCCCCCACCACCTACTAACCACTAAACCATGTCCTTCAGTACCAGATCCAACCTTTCCTTAAACACCCGCAGGGAAGGTGACTCCACCACCTCCCTGGGCAACTTGTTCCAATGCCCGACCACTCTTTCCCAGAAGAAATTTCTCCTAATCTCCAACCTGAACCTGCCCTGGTGCAACTTGCAGCTGTTCCCCCTTGTCCTGTCACTAGTTATCTGCGAGAAGAGGCCTACCCCCAGCTCACCACAACTTCCTTTCAGGTAGTTGTAGAGGGCCATAAGGGCTGCCCTGAGCCTCCTCTTCTCCAGACTAGACAAGCCCAGTTCCTTCAGCCGCTCCTCATAAGACCTGTGCTCCAGACCCTTCACCAGCTTCGTTGCCCTTCTTTGGACAGGCTCCAGGGCTTCGATGTCTTTCTTGTGGTGAGGGGCCCAAATTCAGTTCAATGAGAACGCAGGTGGTTATTGTATTCGTTAATTAATTTATTTTCTTGTCATGGAACCTCCATTATGCTAGAAGTGAAACTATACTATGCAGATGCAGCTACTAGATGTCAACCAAGAGCCAGATTTTAAAAACCTGTTGATTAGTAGTCACCAATGTCTCCAGTTCCACCAGGGCACCACAGACTGGAGAGATTTTCTGATAACATTCATGTCATTACCATAGTTATACCTGAAGAAAGTCAGCCAAACAAAAAAAAATATATTTGTAGTTTCATGCTGTATTCAGAGTACAGAAAGTTCATGACAAAGAACTGATCCAGTAAATAGTCACATCTCTACTGCAAACACTATCATTCATTTAAAATTATGACTGCGTATTCACTATCATAATTTACCAGACTGTAGATATACAAATTTGCAAACGCCTTGAGAAATGCATCCCAGATTACCACATTCATTCTCAACATTTTGTATTACCATTACCTAAAACGAAACTTAAATATGAGTTTTTAAGCATCTTTGGATCCTCAATGGAAAGTGTAGCTCCAGCCTTAGACACATTTAATCACTCAAGTCTGGATGACAGAGTACACCACTTACCGCTGAACAGGTAACGGAAGGGAATCTAAGTGGTCCTCACACTTAAAAGCCATATTTATCCTATTCTTATGTGCACTTCTCCATAGGTCGAAACCACCTAGAAAGAAAACAGTCATTTAGTACAGCTAAGGAAAATCAGGCCTCTGCAGTCCAGGGTTGCATAGCATTCTCCTACTGATCTGTGGAACTAACACATTAAAAACAATTCAAAAGCCTTCTTTTCCTCAGGCTATCACACAACTCCAGCAGATAACCAAGGCCATTAAGTACATTTCATGGTGGAAGCAACACAGAGTTTGCATATTCCTGAACTTCCTAGACTACTGCACAGGTCAGAGCCATCGGGGTTAAACATTTCCGAGTTACTATTTAGTCGTATTTATTTTGAATTAACTTGAACTCTAGAGGAAATAAATTAAGTATGATTGTAATTCTTCAGGTTACTGTGAGAAAGATTGCAAGAGAAAGCAAGTGTATGTATGCTCATATGATTTCAGGATCATTTAGAACTACTTTTACAGAAAGGCCCTCGATGTCTAAGTTACTGAAGTGTTGGATCCTTCCATGTTAAACAGTTTCATTTTTCTATCAGTTTGAAACGCTGTACCCATCTTTTCCCTCCACGTTTTATCTATATACTTGGTGACCAAGAGATGCATCCAAACACTAGAAAGAGGCAAGAGAGGAAAAAAAAAGAGCCCCTCCTCATTTGCACAACAATGTGGGGTGCTGTCTCCATCTTCTTTTAGTTAGCCCCGTCTTACATGAGGGCATTACCTGCTATAGATCAATGTATATGCTTAACAAAAGCCAAGGAGGATTTATTCTTCAAAAAAAAAGTGAAGTCACTCCCACCCACTTACATGGAATGGCATGGCCAGCAGGAGTAGGGAAGTGATAGTCCCCCGGTACTCGGCTCTGGTGAGGCCTCACCTCGAGTACTGTGTCCAGTTTTGGGCCCCTCAATATAAGAAGGACCTTGAGTTGCTGGAGCATGTCCAGAGAAGGGCAACAAAACTGTTGAAGGGACTGGAAAAGAAATCTTATGGGGAGCGACTGAGGGAACTGGGGCTGTTTAGCCTGGAGAAGAGGAGGCTGAGGGGAGACCTGATTGCTCTCTGCAACTACCTGAAAGGAGGTTGTAGTGAGGAGGGTGTTGGTCTCTTCTCCCAAGTAGTAAGCGACAGGATGAGAGGGAATGGCCTCAAGTTGCATCAGGGGAGGTTTAGATTGGATATTAGGAAGAACTTCACAGAAAGAGTAGTGAGGCATTGGAACAGGCTCCCCAGAGAGGTGGTTGAATCATCGTCCCTGGAGATGTTCAAAAAATGCATAAATGTGGCGCTCCAGGACATGGTCTAGTAGGCATGGTGGTGTTAGGTTGACGGTTGGACTTGATGATCTCAGAGATCCCTTCCAACCTTAGTGATTCTATGATTCTATGATGGCTAGAGGAAGAACTAGTGTAAAATACTTGAAAGAAAAAATTAATCCAGGACTCAGGAAGAGCAAGGAGGAGATGAATGAATTCGGAGGAGGAGATAGGAACAGTGGGGAAATGATGCTTTCTCAGATGTGAAGAAAAACCTGGGATCAATGGATCTCACTCTTGGAGAAAACACTTTACACCGGAAATTATTGTTGTTTGTGTCACCAGCTGATGCAGAATGTTTTTGATGTAGCCACTTGTGCAATTCTGCCATTTGGTTATTGGCTACATTCTGCAAGCTGAGTCAGACAGCATTTAAGATATTTGCCACTCCAAATTGCTCTTAATTGACACAGAGTGGTCTTCAGCATCTTTCCTAGCAAACTGATCTCATTGCTAATGCATGTCCTTGTTTTTTCTCCAAGATCCCACAAATATTGTCCTGAGTACGTCAAAGTATTACAACCAGAGTAATGCATTCTATGCTCTGTCCACTATTAGTGCCAGTTTGCTTTGGTAAAGATGTTCCTCGCCATCCCCTGAATTATCCTGGAAAAAAAAAAACAACATCATCTTAATCCATGCATCTAATGAAGAAGTATATTGAAATATGAAGAACTTGGGTTTGTCTGGTTTTTTAATAATTAAAAATAGGCAGTGTAAGTATTGCTGAATTCTCTGATTTAAAAAAGATTGCAAGTATCAGATATTTGATAGGCTGTGCCTGAAAATTCATATGCCCAAGTATAAAAATACTGGTGTGTCCCATTGCTCCCATGACACACCAAGATTTGAAATACAAGCTTACTGATACCTTTCTAAAAGCATTTGGCATATGATACACAGGCTTCACTAACAACTGGAATAAGTCAGAGATCTTAATTTCTTTTTACTAGCAGAATTTTTTGTCTCTTGGTCAAAGAAATTTAAAGATTACCAAATACAAATAATCTTATAATGAGATTTACTGAAAATAGCCAAAATATCACAGTTATCACTATCTTCATCTGAGAAGACACCTTTAATGAAAGACGAACATGACTGCATCAAAGTCTTAATATCTAATAAGAAGTTTCCTCTCCTAAATCCTATCATGTAAGGGACCAAGAAAATAGTCTCTCAGTCTGCAGAAGTGCAGGCTTTATGGCTATCTCCTTCTGCTCAGCATCAAGCACAGAATTTACCTTCTTATGCTACCAGTACAAAATCAACTGCTTCTCTCTGGCAACTTAAAGCTACTTCACTGGTAGCTCGGCCCACTAACAATTTCTACACATACAAATCAAAGCATCTGCTTGTACTCCATTACTTGATTGGTGACATAATGTACATAGACATAAATTAGATTATTGCATGTCTTTGTTCCCTATAAATTAGAAACCTGACAAAAATGCAGGGTTTTTTATACGCTGTCTTCCCACAAAACACACATTTATATTACATCTGAGAGCCTTTAAAAACATGATCAACTCCTACTTAGAGGTCACTTATGCCCCAGGAACAATAACAAAGTGCCACACCAATATCTTAACCAAACAGTTTGTCCCAAGACTACGATTAGATATTAGCTCAAATCTTTAAGCCTAAGTTCATGTTGTCAACATGAGGAAATTCTCTCCTCAGGTGCCCGACAGTCTGCCAGAGGACCACCTCTACCCCCAGGACAGCAAAGCACACTAGCCTGTCTAAACCCATGACTAGAAGAGAGGTTGGAGACCCAGTGAATGATATGGTACAGGCTTCTGGTCCCACTCAGAGCGGGTCCTCCGTGCACTGGGGAATATGGTGCTCAATGACAGACATTGTTCAGTTTTTTATGCCCTCATTCAACCTTTCTGGCTAAGACCAAGGCAAACATACTTCCTAGCAAAGACCATGACAGGACTGATAAACCCTCCTTTTTAGTTGATGCTGCTTTTTATTAAAGGTCACACCACAGTCCTGAGCTGGTGTTGAGCTCTAGTTAGCATTCCTAAAAGGAAGGTCTACTATAGCTAACCACATAGATGACTCCCTAAGCATCACCTCAAGTCAAAGCAGGAAGCTTTCCAAGTATCAAATGTTACATCTTCTACAAAAACCATCCTACTGAGGGTCAAAAGGCTTGTTTGCCCTGGTAAACACAGGACAAAAGATATGCAAGGAGACACACTTATTTACACACACATATGCTAGGAACCTCTCCAAGGCTTTATCTTTGAGGAACTGAAACATGGGTAGGGCAATGCGCACAGCCTCTGCTGCAACTGCTGTCTGAGCCTGTGTGCAGAGGCACCAAGAAGTTCAATAGCTTTCAGACAGTAGTGTCCTCGGTTTTCGCTGGGATAGAGGTAATTTTCACAAGAAGCTGGGATGGGACACAGCCAGGACAGCAGACCCAAACTAGCCAAATGGATACTTGATACTATATGACATCATGCTCAGCATATGAAAGGGGGAGCTGGCCAGAAAGGAGTGATTGCACTACTCAGAAATGGACTGGGCATCTGGTTCTGCATGGTGAATGAATTGCATTGTGTATCACCCAGTGTGCATGTTCTTTTATAAGTACTGTCATTATTTTCTGCTTCCTTTGCTGTCCCAGTAAACTGTCCTTATCCCAACCCACAAGTTTTACCTTTTTCTGCCATTCTCCTCTTCATCCCACCCAGGGAGAAGGGAGGAGTAAGCAAGCGGCCGCATGGTGCTTAGTTGTCAGTTAGGGCTACACGACAACAAATGGCTATATGCAACTGAAACAGGCTGCATGCACATGAGCACACAGCCTCGGGGGGACACAAACTGTAAGCACCATGTGTCCACACGCCTCAATCCTTCCTGTTAGCTACTTCCTCACAGACAGTGGAGACAGTGCAGCAGCAAGCGGAGCCACAGATCTAAAACTGTGCCTGAAGTCAGAAACCTTTCTCCTAGTGACCATTTCAAAAAAATGCCCCTCTGACTCAATTTCATAAAAACATATAAAAATATATGTTTTGTATATATGCTATGCAATTATATACACACACAGACATTCACCTTAAGTGCATACATAGTAATAAGCAACATGAGCAGAGTTATGCAGGAGAGGCTAATGCTTTTTCTGCCAGCTTCAGTGGCCACTGAACAGGCTCACAACTGGTCAGAGATGCTGTCTAGGTAAACCTGTATCAAAAAAATAACACTACTTGTATTTTGTAATACTGGTCATTTTGGTACAAGCCTGAGCGACACTTATGCTGAAATAATAAAATTATGATTCTTAGACTATTGCAAAGCAAATTTCTAAATACCTTACATAGGATTTTACATAAATAAATGTCTGCAATATAATAGACTTGTATAGCAATTATAATGACTTATAATCAGTTTAATTCTTTGGGTAGACAGCAGTGTAAGTGGAATTAAGAGATTCTCATTCTCTCTCACAAGGAACAGAGTTTCCTTGTGTCCTTCATCTTTCTCTGTCATATCAACACTGAATTAGATACTAAGATGTTATTTCCTCACGTTTACGAGACAGATGCAGATAAGCAGACCACAAATCACATTTTGTTCCCAAAGAGAGTCTGTCAAAAGCTTCTTTCAGAGAACTACTACACAAGAAGAAAACAAAGCATCACACCTGAAACAGCCTGTAACCATTGCTCCCGGAGAAAGCAATGCCAGGGAATGTGACCTTCATGTGCCATCCCCCTCACCCCCCCAAAAAAAAAGTCAAAAACAAAACCAATGAAAAAAACCACCCAAAAGACACACCACTAGGAAGAAGCAACTTGCTCACATACAAGCATCAGGCCCTGATGCTGGCAACAGATGCAGGCTTAAAAATGGCTTAAAAAATTGTCAGATTAGCCCACCCATAAGTTAAAAGAGGAGTCTCCTCTGAGTTTACACCAGGCTTGGCAGGACCTGTGAAACCCGGGCAATGCCTCATTAGCAGTGCAGCTGGGAGCCGTCACACCACTGGTTCCACAACAGCCAACTCCTGCCTCCCGGGAGCTCCCTGCTGAGAGCCTCTTGCTCCAGTCTGTTTAGCATCAGACAGCAGCTTCTACAGTGCAACATGGCTTTTTCCATCCTACAAAAGTTAGTATTTCTGATAAGAAAACAAATTGCATTTTGTAAAATATCTCAATTTAAATTTCTTCTCCATCATTCAACGTGCTATCTTATATTTAACAAGCTAGAAATTAGGAGGATTTTAGCAGCTAGATATTCTGTTAGAAACACATCCTTGTCCAAAAGTATCACAGTAACAGCATGTATTCAAGGTGAGCTAATTGTGACTCATTTATGCCTACTACTTATGGCCTTAAGGAAGCTCTCCATCACAAAATGATGTCCTGAACAATTAAGCCCTGAAACTCACACAATTAAATTCACATTTTTGAGCTCATTCACTGCACACATGTCCACCCTTGTAAAGGCTTAAATCAAAAGGCAAATCCATGAACTTTCGCCACCCCATTTCTAACCCCTAACATCATAATTTCAACACTAAGAACATCTTAAGATAAGGTCAATCGAGAGCATCATTTCTTTTTCTGAAAGACAGAAATCCATGCATCTAGACTTTGATTATTAATAATCAGCAGAATTAGAAAAGCATGTTACCTGTAAGTAATATTATTAACCTGAGAATAAGAAATCATTAGCTAGAAGTCATTTCAGACTAGATATCCTTTGATTAATATGAACAGTTCCTGTCTGTAGTAAAGTACAATCTGTGTTCTGCCAAACAGTGCCTGCCCCTATTTTATAATTCTGGGAGTCTGGGAATCATTAGTTATTATTCTCCTGGTACACAGAATAACTGTTAATGGAATGCCACAAATCAAATTAAAAGCAAAATTCTGACAGCATTTATGTGATAGGTCAGAAAGTAAATACATACACTCTGTCCTTCAGCAACATGTCCGGTCCATCAGAAGTTTTTCACACTAACCATTGGAGGACTCAGGATTCTGTCGTCATTATGTATTATAACAGGCTCATATGGACAGGAATTAATTACAGCAGTAAGAGCCAACTCAGAATTAAGCTGGGTATCAAAATCTAAGAAGCTATAAAACCAGGGGCAAGAAATAATGAACAGTCCTTCAAATGATGCATTAAAATGGGTTGTATTAGCATGGAATCATATAAACAGATGTATGTACCACACCCTTAGAATGCAAAATTAAAACTAGAGGAGGGAGAGGTGGGAACAGGCATTACCTGCAGCCTTCTTCCACGGTAGCTGCTCTTCCAGAGCTAATAATCAAAGCAGAAGCACTGCTGAGTAGTTTATGCCTTACACATCAAGTACAAACTGAAGCTGATGTTTTACTCACACAGGGTTTTATTGCTAATGCATATTTCTTGCCATCTTTTCTCTCTATTTTCTGCAGATAGAAGATCTCATTTTAAATAAATCTTTGACAGTATTCTTTTTATATATCATAGAATGGTTTTGGTTGGAAGGAACCTCACAGATCATCTAGTTCCAACCCCCCCTGCCATGGGCAGGGACACCCACCACTAGATCAGGTAGCTCAATGCCTCATCCAACCTGGCCTGGAATATATGCATATAAATAGATATATAACATATATTTTGTATAATATAGTATGCATTTATAGAATATATTTAAATATATGATATTTAATTCAATTATCTTTTTTCAAAAATACTTTATAATAATTATTTTATATTAAATAATTATAACATATGTTTATGTGCATATGAAAAGAGGGTATAGTGTGTTTATTTCTATGTAACGTACCTATTCATGCAAATTGAAGTTGATGCTACTTCTGAACTTTTCTCGTCTTAGGCTTACTGTACATAACTATACCTTAGAAATACAGAAAACAATTAAAAATAAAAATTTCGTCCTGAAAATTACAGACAAGGAACATTATTTTGTAGATCTTAAGATAGCACAAGAAGTGCAACATTGCCAACAGCAAACATTGAGGGGGAGCGTAGAAATCTGAAGCCAGTCCCTTAAGACATGGTCTTGTTCATCTGCTTACAGAGTTTGATTCCTTTGTTCAACTTTCTGGTTTTAGAACCTTCAGGATGTCCTCCTTGAACATATGCTTTTTGTTTGTTTGTTGTGATCACCACAATGCAGAAGTCTGCTTTTAAAACAAAGGATGTTGGTTTGTTCATTCTGTTTAATTATTTTAACAAGTAGATCATGTGGAAACACACTAAGTAGAACATCTGCAATGCAATCAGAAGATCTGATTGCACCGGGAAGGGAAGCTTAAACCTGTGTTACCCAGGCAATCCTGTTTTGCCCATGAAAAAGCACACACAACCACAGAGATTAGGAACGGAAGAGAGCTGTCACTGCATGCACTACGGTGAGTTCTTTAGTCAAAGCGTGAGTTTTCTTACAATAAATCTAGCAAATTTCCCCATTTAAACATAAGATCTCTAGAAAGATAGAGTTTATATCATCATGGACTACATTATGAAAACATTTAAAATAAAAAATAGAGAAGGGCATAGCAGATTTTAAAGATTTCTTTTCTCTCCCTCTCCGCTTAAAATTATTTTGGGCAAAAAGCCACTGGGCTAATCACTTAGCTGGCATCTTTTTTTTTTTAATCTTATCAGTGAAAGCCTTTAAAATCTCCCCTTCTGGAAATGGCATACCAATTTATATAGATAGCAGTATTATGGGAGCAAACTGATTAGTGGTCACATTTCTAGCAATTAGCATTTTAGAGGCAGTTTTGCTGGAAAAGAATTTGCTTTTGAGGTTCAGGAACTGAATAATAGGTGGCAAGTTGGTGCACTCCAGAGCTGTATTTTATCTTTTATGTGATGCAGAATAATCACCATATAAAAATGTTTATTGGTTCTCAGAGCAGTATTAATGCAACTTGCTACCATAAAATGCTGAGACATATAACTCCTCCGCATTTACGCTTCCCTTGCTTTCTGACAGGCTGCATAGTGCTTTCCCCCTTCCTTCTTAAAATAAACCAAACAGTCAATTCGACATCACCTGCACCAAGACCAGTCTCAATTCAAACCAATAGGGGATTTCCTGTTCCTGGCCACGGCCTCTTGGTTTCAAATGTGTTTCTGAAGAGAAACAGATAAACAGGCTTTAACCGTATGGTTTGCACACCCAGGTGGCATCAGACTGAAGAACAACTTCCCCTCTCTGTTTTGAGGCTTTTCTTCTAAGGGCAACTGAAGCCAGGTTGGGGACTCCCCCACACTTCTCCCAACATCTGTTTAGAGGTACGAAGTTTGTGTTGATCAGCAATAAATTAATTCAAGTGAAGTTCCCCTGCTTTTGTCTGTTTTACCCTCAATACCACAGGCACATGCAACCAGCATCCAGCCTAAAGGATTTCATCTCATCTCCTCAACAAGAGGTGGGACCTTGTGTCTTCCCAGTCTCCTTGTGGAGAGATCAGAAATAAAGTGCTGTTATTTCAACCAGCTATTGTGTAAGGCACAAAGGGAAAATTAAAACTAGGAGATTTTTGCATCTTACCTAGAACAAGCCTATACAAGTGTAGACTACGCTGCTCAGAAGAAATGCCTACAGAATATGGTAGGTTTACTATTATGTGTAAACATGAGGCTTCTAGGTGTAATGAAGTTACAGCTAAGATTCACTATTCCCCCTAAAAACATAAAAAAATTCCAGGAGCTTGAAATTAAGAGATAAAAGAAAAATCATCTCCCTATCCAGGCAGGAAATAGAGAAATAGATATTAAGTGACTTACCCAATGTTAAACATAAGACAGATTGAAACCAAATACTCTAACATTTAGTACTGTAAATAAGTACATAAAAGACTATAATTTTGTATTTAACAGCTTCAATGAAGGGAAAAGAATAAGGACCTATAACAAGTTACTCAGTTCCTGCAAAGAAAGGTGACAATAATATCTTTGGACATCTCTATACAATCCATTTTCTGTAATGAAAGGATTTCATCTTACTATCCATTCCTGTTAGACAGGCAGTCTGAAAGACATCTTTACTTACATCGATATTGCTCTAAAAACAAAAAAAATTCTGACATTTTAACAGAGATGAGCAAAAAAATATTATTAATTCAGATTACAGCCCACACTAGCTAAGTCTTTATTGAAAGTATCGCTTGGTACTATATGGTAAACAGTGTTGGCATTTTCACAGTATTTGCCAGCAGCCATCAGGGATTTTATTTATTTTACAGAGTTAATATCCAGTTGCTCTTTTTTGTCATAAGTCTAAACACCTTAAAACCAGCTTTAGACCAATAGAGATAAACACACATTTACCTAAAATTGACACCAACAACCAAGAATAGCTCTTTCTAGTCTTCTCTGTTTGAATTACCAATAAACTTGTTACTTCTATCACTAAAGTTTATGTATGAGAAAGGGGGAAAAATTGTGATTTGAGGGAAAAGATGGAAAAGGATATCAAAGAGCTATAGAAAAGTTAAAATGGAAGAAGATATATAAGAGAAGTCAAAGTTATTGTCTGCTAATAAGGTATCTTAACAGAATATAAGAACAGGAGATCCAATTTTCTGACAAGCCTGTAAGATGAGCCAACACATGGAACATGTAAAGCAACATCATCGGGAACAGCTGCAAGTTGTGCCAGGGGAGGTTTAGGTTGGAGATTAGGAGAAATTTCTTCTCGGAAAGGGTGGTTGGGCATTGGAACGGGTTGCCCAGGGAGGTGGTGGAGTCACTGTCCCTGGGTGTGTTTAAAGAAAGGTTGGATGTGGTGCTTAAGGACATGGTTTAGTGGGTAACAAGTGGTAGGGGGACAGCTGGACTAGGTGATCCTCAAAGTGTCTTCCAACCTTAATGATTCTAAGTGTGGCTGACCTATGTACTTTTAAGGATGCCAGCTCTCTGAACAGTGGTTCTCCTCCACTAGGGTATCATCGTGCTAATTCCAGCCTCTACCTTTAGGCATGTCTTTTCTAGATAGAGACAAGAAATCCAGTAGATGAACACAAAATTCTTCCTGCAAGCTGAAAAAAATAAAATCAGAATATGTTTCTGAAATTACCTATACACAAAAGATACATATGTTGAGCTACAGCAACATTTGAGTGTTGTTTCTATTTCTTGCTTTTGTTCTTTAGTAACTCCAGTTAACACCTCCAGACAGCCTGTCAGCAGAATTGTGTTGCCTGGCCGTTATAATTCTATATAACAGTCGAGTAATGAAGCAGCAGTGGGTTGTTTTTTCTCTTTTTAAGGAAAAAAGTACCGCATTTATATATTTGAACCACTGCCAAAGAATATGCAATCATCAGGCATTTTCTTCTCCTCCTGTCCTTTGCACAAAACAACGTGAAGGAGCAAAAAAGCTGTAATAGCAACACAGATAGGGAATCCCCAGCAGGACTAGAGACAGAACTGCTCTGCAGGATCATTCCCATATTCGGTGGCTCAGGGGCAGGTATAACATGACTAGAGCACATCTGGAAAACACTAGTAGATCTAAAGGCTCAAGAGGGACTTTGCAGCCTGTATACATTAGATTAGATTTACACCAGAGATCACGCTGTCTTGGGAACAGCTTGGAGCAGAAAGCACAAAGCCTACTTCAAGTCACCATGCTGCACTCCATCTTTGTGTCAGCCTCTGACTGCAGAGCTTCAAGTGAAAAAGGTTCAGATGGTTTTGTCTGATGTAAAGGCACAGTTTTCATGGGGTTTTGTGGTTTGGGGTTTTTTTAGGTTGTGGGGTTTGTTTTGGGGTGGGATTGTTGGTTTGGGGTTTTTCTAATATACTTTCTTTTCCCTCTGCTCCCCTTCCCCAATTCATAGGCTGAAGTTTTAGTATGGAAGGCCCAAGGAGAAGAGCACAAGCAACAAAACAATGGAAACAAGAAGAGCATTGTTTGTTAGCAAGTGAAGTTTGGATGTTGATGAATGTACATATGAAGGATTATGCTGCAAGCAAAAGCTTACAACATTACAGAACATGACAGAACAAAACTGGATGCCCTTTCCCAGAAACGTGTCCATCAGTGAAAAGTTTGCATCACTAAGGATTCAGTGAAAATCAGAAAGAGAGCTTCAAGGGTTTGCCACTCACACCCAGCACAAGGGTGAATACAGTGTAGACCAAAAAGGACTTTGTGCTAGGCCTTTTTGTCGTTTCTTTTGTTTAAAATCCAGCTGTGCTGTAGATGCAATACAACATCCTTCATCAGCTTATTGCAATATTGAGTAATATACATCGTAATTCTGTATTACACATTACCATTCCTACAAATATTGTAGTTCAGTAGGGCTACTATCTACCTGTCACCGCACTTAGTCAAGTTCCGAATTTGGAAGGTAGGCTAGTTATGGCCTATATCTTCTTTCTAACTGGTAACTCCTAGATACATACCAAGTTACTGGAGTCTAGTAACTTCGCATCTATCAGCTGCACTACAGTAACAGACTGTGCTCCTCAGCTGATGCTTGGTAACCTATTATGCAAAGGAACTGGCATGCAAGTTTTGAGTACATGAACTACCTCACAGTATGTTCCAGGACAGCTGTATTGCTTGTTCTCATGAATTTCTAAAAAGTGATATTGAACGAAGAGAAAAATTCTCTCAGACATTCAAGGTCTCATTGCAGGAGGCAGCTGTTTTGATAAATATTTGTCATTACCATGACTTTTTATAATTTTTGATAGCACAAGTAGATACATACACCAGAATTAGTTGGAAGTAAAGGTCCTAGAGCCAAGCTTTCACTACAAACAGCCAATTGAACAAATTCCTAATCATTAGGCTTAGGAGTCCTCAGATTCCAGACTTTATTTTTCCTCATAACTCACATAACTGTGACCTCAGTGTTTTTTATCCAAAATTTTGGCCTGAGCCTTGTGACTATGCCACAAAACTTGCTCATTAATACTTACTGAAAGTCAAGCAGACAGACACATTAGATTCACATTTGGAAAACAGTCTGTTCGCTCCCTTGCGATGCAAGCCTGTGCACTAGTAATCCTCCAGGCACATGAAACTGGTAAGACCAAGGAAATCAAGTGTGAAAGTTCTCCATGAACTTCCATTCCCAGAAAACTGGTGTTGACCATTTCAGGTGCAAGTGCACGAAAACTCAGAAGTCACAGAGCTGATCCATTGCCCTGAAAACTTGTTTCTGTTGTAACCTGTGATATGTGGGTTGCAGAGCACATCACCTCCCATTTGCAAGAACAGGACAAGATTAGCCAAGTGAACTCAAAATCTCTCCAGAGAGCTCATTTCACAATTAAAATACCAGCATTTTTCCATCTACCACCTCTACACAGAGCATTTCGTATTTAAGAGTTTCATATATCTCCATTTTTCATGATCAGCCTCAAAAAATTCTGCTCATCTCCAAATACCCATCTCCTCCCAATATTGTCAGTGCAACAATGGGCCTCAGCAAGAAAACCGACATGTCCCTAACCCTCATGGGGACAGGGTGTATAGTTCACCTGCACGTACAGCTTTCATTATTTTCAGGGTGCCAAAGCTTAGAGATACTATCAACAATCCAACATTTACATCAATTGGATCCAAAGAACTGCCTGTGCCAATTGCACTTATGTTATACCGGTAAATGTGTGAGGGGCAAGCACATCCAATAACTTGCAAGGTATTGCCAGCACCCATCCACTGATGTTCCAGTGCCTTGGCATCCAACAGCAGGAAGTATCTGCCATCTGAGTGCTCAGGGAGACAGCCTGCCCCACCAGCAGTGGGGCTCTACGCCACCAGTAGTAGAGACTGTACATGTAAGTTTTTCTTTAGATACATATTATCTGGACAAGACTAGGCACAGGTTTCAGGAGAACAGCACACAACCTCTCTTGGTCAGCGCTCAGGTGAAAGAATAGGATTCCTGAAGCCACATACCATGCACATGGAAATGGTCTCAAGTTGTGCCAGAGGAGGTTTAGATTGGATATTAGGAAAAGTTTCTTCACTGAGATGACTAGCACTGGAACAGGCTGCCCAGGGAAGTGGTTGGGTCACTGCCCCTGAAGGGATTTAAAAGATATTTAAAAGACGTTTAGATATGGTGCTTAGGGACATAGTTTAGTGGTGGACTTGGCAGTGTTAGGTTTATGGTTGGACTCCAGGATCTTAAGGGTCTTTCCCAAACTAAACATTTCTATGACTCTACATTCATTACCGCAACTGTTTGTCATGTAGGTTACTTGAACTTTGTGTACTTGTGTACTTTGGTACTTGAACTTCTGTGGCTTTGGTAGCCACTGTCAAAACAGACCTCGATGAAAAACAGTCCCCAAAACCACAGTCAATACTTGTACACCAGTCCCAAACACTGAAATGTTTTATTTAAAGATGGAGAGCAATGATCAGCAACATGTACATGCAAGGATAGAAGTTAAATCCTTAAATTGAAGGGAAAAGTTTAAATTACTGCAGTGGTAAACATAAATCAGTTCTGAGACCAAGCCACCTAATTGTCCATTAAGATATCAAAAACCCAGATTCTTCTTTTAATTTAATAGTCTTCTAAAAGAACCCAAGAAAATGCTAAGCATTACTCATGGTGGAACTACAGGACAGAGCTTTCGACTCATGACTCATCCAATAAAAATGAAAGCAGTTCTAAGCAGATTCTGAAAAGTTTCAAAGCACAAGATGAATTTACCTTTAAAAAAAAAACATTTCAGTAAGAAGAAAAAAAATCAGTTACAGGAAACATAAGGCAGTGGTTACAGCTAGGGAATGAAGATAAAGAAATCATCCTGCTTTCCACAACAAGGTTTTTCACCAACTTCCTCCCAAGAATTGATGAGTTCATACACATGAGAGTGGAATACCTAGTGCACAAAAATAAAGTTTAAAAAAGTGAAATGATTTACCACTGACAGGAGATTATTAAAATGGGAATTAAATAGGGAATAAACATTAAAAGAAAAAGATCAGGAACCTTACTGCCCTAGAATCCCTAAAAGATCCAAAGAGTAAAACAGAGCAAAGTCAAAACTCAGATGGGAAATGCATTTTCATAAAATGTGCCACTGATTCCCACAAAGTCATTGTGACTCAGAAACTGGTATCACATAATCACAGGATGGTTGAGGTTGAAGGGACCTCAGTAAACCTTAAAAAAATCATATTCTTATGGGTAACACAAATACAAGCTACTAAAGTCACAATTAATTAAAACAATATTTAAATCAAGTCTCACAAGAGACTCTCAAGACAGTTGCTACCTGTATTGCATCCATCTCAAGATGCTGATGAAAGTTTAGCTTCCCATTTTAACTGAAGACCAACCTTTTCCAGGATAACAGGGAACTGAATGGAAAAAGTAGATGGGATGAGGAAGAGTCAATGAGAAAGACTTAAAGCACTCAACAGTCCTGTCACTGACTTCAGGGGTGAAATAAGCCAAAAATATATTGTACATTTAGGAGTTAAGATTGACTGAGTCCTTTCTAAAATTATATACAGAATACCAACTTCTGCAAATAATTATCAAGCCATATACCCATAAAAGTCAAGAAAAGATATTTTATTACCTGCTCATCTTACTTATTTACGGAATCGAGCCAATATTAGTCAGCAGAAGTAGCTGCTTGCAAGTGAGAAGGCTTCAATCAGAAAGGAGGTAATTAAAATGAGGGAAATCCAAAACACAGTTATACCTACCAATCATGTCATCTAAATTGTACTGTTTTATTCATTAAAAATAAAGCTTTGAAACAAAGATGCCATATTTTATGCAAGTTCTTGATTACCTTTCTGCCGAGGGAGTATGTAATTTACAAGAAAGAGGACTTAAAGCTTTAAGTGCCTCTGACTTAATTCAGCATGCTGTATTGATGGTCCCATTTAGATGATTCCATTTTAGGCCCCTCTAACGCATTAAAGGCATGACTTACTCACATCCATTTGGCTAATGATCCCCTACTGCTCTAAAGTAAATGACAGCTATTTACAGTAAATTATTCAATTAGATAGAGGGAAGTGCAGTATTCATTTTATATTGTTTGACACGGCAAAACAGAAGTGTGCAAGGAGGCAGGTGGGGCATTTTAATCTTTCAGAATCAATTGTTTAATCCACAGCAAGAGAATAAATATACTCCACAATACTTATCAGCATCAGATTTTTATTGTAAACATTCTAAGAAAGACTGAAGCATTGCAACCCCAGATAACAAATCCACCTAATTCGGAAGTCATCATACAACACAAGAAATGCTAGTAACCAGCATCTTCTAGAACTGCTTTATTTTAAGCACAATTTCAAGTAACAAAGTGACTTTAATTTTTTTTAAAAAAAACACATGCTAGTAGGAGACCAAATTTCCATTTAAAAACCCAACTGAATTAGGCATGAACAATTCTGAATCCCATCTATTTGTAATGGGATTTATACTACTAAGTGCCTATCTCACTTTCAGAAACAGGACTGGATCTCCCAAGACATTTGGATAGTGGGGTATTTCTAATTCATGAAATCCCAGGAAAGAACAGCTCAGCTACCCACAGAAATTGAGAGGGATTCAGAAGAATAATCACATAAAGGACAAACTAGACAAGTGCAGATTGGGGCTAAAACACAGGCTAGAAGGCAGAATGATCACACTGCAACAACTCGAAGTTAGTCTTAGAGTTTCACACATTCTGTTCTCCTCCAGGTGTGGAAGGGTGTGCTGTCATTCATGAGCATGCACACGCGTTACAGTCCCCACTATACATGCTAGTGTGGCCACCACACCTGGAAAAAGACTGAAGACATGACTTTGAGGTCTCCTGTCAAACCCCTAGGTCAAAATAGAAAATAAAGTAGAAATTCTCCTTATTTTGGGTACAAACACAAAGTCCAAGGTGCAGATAAGGCTATGATGCATCCTGAGCCTACCAGTGACCATGTTCTCAGGCGTCCCACATTTAATATAGAGGGGAAGAAAGAAGAGGCAATTTGTCTGAGCCCTCCTGGCTAGCCCTGATTTTGGAGAATTTCTCTCTTTCGCAAGCCCAAAGTGCCAAGCACCCCAAATAGAAGAACACTTTCCTCTGGCTAACCTGCCAATGCATTTAATTTTCTGCAGGCAGAGGGCCAAGTTTAGCAAGCACAGCTCCTACGAAGTTTAATGGGAGTTGCACTTGCCAGTGCCAGCAAGTGAAGTTTGCCGGCAGGCTGCAAGCAGTATGCAACAGAAAACACAATTTTAGCCAGCATCTCTATTCAAAGGATACATTTGAATGGACTACTCTTTTCCTTACTGTTTCAGTTCTTCTAAAGCTGCTGGCACAGTGAAACCCTTCCTATTCTTAGTGTGTATTCACTCACTTCCATGAGCAAGGACTCCAGACTGGTTGTAATCATTAATTTAGTTGAAATACCACCTTACCGCAACTAGACTGTTATGAATTTAACTGTCATTTGGTGCCTATATATCCAAATTGCTGCCTAGATTGCTCAGAACTCCTACACTCATGGCTCCTGAATTCCTAAGGAAAGTCGGCATTTCAATGGCTCTAGAACCTATTTTCAGCAATTCCATAGAATATCCTGAGTTGGAAGGGACCCATAAGGATCACAGAGCCCAACTCCTAGCTCCACACAGGACCAGCCCAATCAGAGCAGATGACAGTTGTCCAGACGCTTCTTGAACTCAGTCAAGCTTGGTACTGTAGTAAGATTTGATTCTTATTGCTTATTTTGCTAGATATCTCCCCTCTTATGAAAGATTTATCTTATTTTAATCTCTAGCTCTTCCAGAACCAAATAAATTAAACAAGCCACAGTCCAAAATCTCAGTGGCTCTAAGCTATAGATGCTGTGCCATTTTTATTAGGCAAAGATTACTCTATTATTATTTGCAGAAACTCAGAAATGCCCTACCTTTGAAATACATTTTGGAGGCTATAGTAATACAAGTAAGAGTAATAACAATTCCAGATCTTAGCAAGCAATACTCTGGTCTTTCAGTCTCTAGTGGCCATCTCTGCTTGACCTACACCTCTCTATAAAACATCTTTCCTGTCCACCCTCCTACTCTCAGACTAAACTTACTTATATCTGCTTACATTCCCTCAGTACACAAGGAAGCAGCTTGGACTTACACTCTTTAAACATGTGATGATGCTCTGAAATGTTTCACAGTATAATTTCAGCTGAAAAATTACCTGCCTGAGAGACACTGAGTTAAACCAGGTTGCAAGCAAATCCTTCATCTAGTAAGAAGCTCAGAATAGCAAAAACACTTAGAGTGGCCCTTGTAATCAACTAGGAAGCCCAAACTATAAAAGAAAAACATCGCAGATTAAAAAAAAGCACAGGGATAATGTAAATTTGGTTCCATATTTTTAATAACTTAATTCGCTAAAATAGACTTCTTTTCACCAAATAATTGACGTTTGTATTTCTCTAGTTCCAAAATACCCCAGACAGCCAAACAGGAAAGTTCAGAGCAACTGAGACATTCAAGTAGGTTGCCAGTAAAGCTGATACACATCATAGCTACAGCAAGCAGTACTGAAAATAAAATATTGAGTGTACAGAACAGCATATTTCTGAACAGTTTTTCAGTATAGGCTGCTTGGAGGAGTGAAAGTTAGAAGACACTGAAGTGGAGGAGTCAATATTGTACTTCAGTTTTTCCCTAAGCTCTTCAGAGAGAAGTCCTTCCTTCCGCAGGGCCAGGCTACGATGGGTGCATCAGCTGCCCCCGCAGCCGCTGGGAGCACATCTCAGTGGGCCACTCATACCAACAGTGACAACACGGCCAAGGCAGCACAAGAACGCGGCTAACACTGTTGCCAAGAAAATATAAGAGCAACTACTGGAAGGAATGAATTGGCCTAGGATGAGTCACTAGACATCATCTCCATTCAGATGGTACAGACAGGAACGTTGAGGCCTGGGGACTCGCAACTCTCGTGCCCTCCTCTGCATTTACTGCCAATCCCTGCTGTCCTGGCCAAGAGCCCTGTCCCTACTGTGCACAAGTTTTGCCCGAACAGGAAGATGAACTGCTCCAAATGGACTCAAATGCACAAGCATTATTTACAATGCACCCAAACATCCCTTGCCGAGAGGCAGACCACAGTAAAATTATACCAAAATACAGTACAATTTTGCTTCACCTTGTGCAGGTGCACTGCATTTTCATTCATATTACAATTAACTGACATCACAGGTCAGGCACACACACAGATAGAAAACGGCATGATGATTAGTTAGCCCAACCCTACTCCCATAACATCAAGCCTTGCTTAGTCTTGTTTTGAGCCTTTTCCCCCCTCAAAACCCCTGACATTGTTTCTGGCTATGGTAACACTTAGAAGAACAGGCAACATGTCCGCATGAGATATTAAGTATGCCACCCGATAAGAGACCTTCTCCCTAATTTCATAATTCATACATGTTTAGATTAAAAAAGTATACACAGCGTGTTTCTATAGACCTAAGCACAAGGTAGAACTATTCCCTGAGGCTTTTCAGGTCTCCCACAGTGTCAGCAGCTGTTTAACACATCTCCATAGAAGCGGAAGCCCAGCTTTTTTTTTTTCCTCCTCCTTTTTTTCTTTTTTACATTTTCTCTCTCAGCAGCCAGAGGTCACTTTCTTCTCACAAGTCCTATGAATGCTCCCCTAAGTCATCTTGAAACAGAAGAGAAGCAAGAGCACTCAAGCACACAAAGGACATAAGAAAATAGATACAAAAGAAAAATCTGCCTTAGGGAGGCACTTGCATTGAAAAGGACTATGACCTGGTCTGAAAAATAAGCAAAATAGCACCATGAAAAGTTCTCATTGCATCCTACGCTTCTAGTTCAGCACACTCATCTGTGCTGGAGACAGTAAGTCCCTGGCATGGGGCAATGGTCCAGCAGTGATGAAAGCACATTTCAGGCACAGTACTGTGTTATACTTCACTCATGAATCCTTCAACCAGACAATCCATGTTGGCTACATTTTTCTTTTGTAAATCAACATAATTTGGCTCTATTTAAATTCCTCTTACTTTTTCTTCATTTAATGATTTCTCCAGAAGTGCTTAAAATCAAGGACATTGAGAACTAAGTTACAAAATCTGGTATACAAAGACTAATTCCTATACATGGATAAATATCCCATTTTCTGGAATTCCAATCAGCTTCTGGTTTTTGTTTCATCCCTATTAGATGGCAGTCTCCAGAGCATTTTTATGACTGCTGAATAGTCATTCCTGCTTTTTTCTTTAAAGGAAACCTGTTGATTCACCAATTTTGTAACTCACATCCAAGTACAGGTCTCAGGAGGAAAAAAAATAAAGTGCATATAAAAGTACCAAATTTTATACCTTATAAGGTAGAAGGATAACAGAATTTCAATGGCAAATCTCTTTCTACTTGAGACACGAGTGTTAAGCTCCGCACCCCACTGACTATACATTGCTGTCTAACAGTGCTGTGCAGCGTGGCTGTATTCTAACATTCCTAGAGAAACCCAGCTCCAACTTTTTATCTACCTCATGATCATGGATGAACTAAATTTTCTCAGAATGAGAACCAATACTATGTTTATATAAAATTGCTACCGTAACTCAGGGCTAGCAAGAAGGTCTCTCTGCTGGTTAGCACAGACATTTTGAGAAAGTAGGAAGGATGGAGCTCTGCGTGTAACAACGCTCTTCGATCTCCTGGTTTTTGTCTCCCGCTCCGCTGCCAGCAATTGCTCCTCTGACCTCTTCCAGCTGTCAAACCCACTCACTAGTGCTGCAATGGGACCGGCGAGAGCAGCATCCGGCTTGTGTCTGCCCAGACACCACAGCAGCCGTGTCAGGGAGCTGAGCAGTACCGAGTCACTGCTGAAGGCAGCCCTGGGAACCCTGTCTTATGCTTAATTGTTAAAGTACACACCTACCTTTTCAGTCATTAGTGCATCAACATATGAAATCAAATCAGGATTTCTTTTGTTCACAGCCACGTTCCTATGAGCACTTTTTATATAAAAGGCAAGGGAGGAAAAGCTGCCACATACACACCTAAAGTATTCTTCCTTCAGCTGCGCTTTGGCAAAAAGCCTAGGCAGCCACAAGGTTTTTTCCCTTTAGCTAGCAAACAGATCCCATTTCCCTTTTTTCCAGGGCCCACATCCGTATATTCAACCATAGTTTTGATATCAGCATTTATGGCTTTCATATGGTTACCATTTCTAAGGAAACCACTTCCTCACTATAGACACAGTTAGTATATTTTCTTATATTCATGTTATTCTGGATTTGGCAGAACACTTGTAGAGTGAGAGAAAAGGAAGGAGAGAACGGAAAGGATAGAAATCAGGCTGAGCAAAATCAAAGGTAAGTGTGTTCCTTAAGACTCAATAGATCAAATACACAAAAACCACTACAGAATAATGTCTTAAACTCACTTTCTGCCTTTCTTTTCTCAGTACAGATGTTGCTGCCGTTCAGACCTTTCCTGGTGGGATTTCACATAAGTGTGTAAGCATTGTGTGTAGAGGGACTAAAGCAGCCAGACCACCATCTTCCCTACTACCATTTGCCTAGGTCCATCTAGCTCTGCTTTTCCAGGGAGCACAGTGCCATGGGGATAACCGGGACTTTACACACCTGCATTGTCTTGGATATGGCACAGCCACCACAGTGTTAGCAGAAAACTCCAAGCATTTACGTAAGTGCGATCTCTAGCACATCTACACCTCGGTGTAGTACATCATGGTGGCTAGCTAACAGGAGCAGAAAATGAAGAAAGTCTCCAGCACAGGCTGGGACAAACAAACCTAATGTCTGTTCCAACAGGCAAGGAGTAAATTTGTTCTTTCAATACTAAGTTTTGAAACAGCAGTTCCAGAATCCAACATATATACACTCTTCAGGCTCCAAGGTAAAGACTGGCATTAAATGCCACAGCCTTTAGAGAAAATATAACCCAGTCCGCAGCTTGCCCTGGTATTAATGGCTACAGTCTCCCAGGAGCGGGCTTTTGCCTACCCTAACACATCCAACTGATACTGATACAGGTCCAGGAAATTCAAGAGCACATTTCAGTCTGCCACTGCTGTGACAGGGATTGCTGTCAACCATTGTGTAGTGGTTTTTGCTGGAACAGAGTTAGTTTTCTTCCCACCAGCAGGCGTAGCACTGTGTTTGGGATTTAGGGTGAGAATAACATTGATAACTCTGATGGTTTGGTTGCTGCCGAGCAGTCAAGGACTTTTCAGCTTTTTGTACTGACCTGCCAACAAGAAGGCGGGGGGTGCCCGAGAAGCTGGGAGGGGACAGCCAGGACAGCTGACCCCAACTGGCCAAAGGAGTATTCCATACCATATGAAGTCATGCTCAGTATATAACTGGAGGAGTAGACCAGGAGGCAACGTGACTCAGGAGCTAGCTGAGCATTGGCACTGGGTGGTGAGCAATTGTGCTCACTTTAGTCTATGTTTTTATCATTATTATTATTGTCATCATCTTTTTCTGTCCTATTAAATTGTCTTCATCTCAATCCATGAGATTTACTTTTCTTTTTCCTTTCCGATTCTCTCCTCCATCCCACTGGAAGGGGAGGGTGAGAGCAAACAGCTGTGTAGTTGGTTTAGCTACCCCCTGGGTTAAACCACCACACATTGCAGCTGCTTGCTCCATGGCACAATATCCAAATGATTTTTTTGACAAATAATAAATACTGCTGTAAAAAAACCAATCAGCCACCCATCTTGAAACATCTCACCTGGCCTGTAACAAACATGAGTCAGAAAAAAATGAAATACCAAAAGGTCAGTCCACTGTTGATACAATCAACGCCTTCAAACTCCCTTGCATTTGGGATGAAAAGACAAGTTTAAATCCTACATGCAGTGTATGCTTGACAACATAGTTCCTTTATATGAAGGAAGTTGACATTTGCGAATTACTCAGATCCTGATCTTTGTAGAACAAGTTGACCTAGTTTTCATTCTTCCTGTGCTTGACTCTTCGAACAGGCTGAATGCCAGGGAAAGGATATAACACAGCCAACCCACAAAGATTGCTCCCTACAATATTTTCCAATGGTTTCTTTCTGATAACAGCAAAGTTCTTGCATATATATTTCCTACTTGTTTAATCTGTTGGTGGTACTCCAGCTGTCTTCTGAAGACAGCTAATGATCAACAGGCCATCTGATTCCAGTGAAGAAGTTCTCAAATTTTTTCCCTCCAAATGAAAGTAGATCTCATCACGCAGAGCTTGAAGACCAAAGTCTCTCAAGGAATCAGATCAGAGTCAGGGGATCAGATTTTCAAATAAATAAAACATAACAAAGAATCAGAAATCTTTTCTAAATTTGATGACAAATCATTTTCTGGGTCAAATTTCTGGATTCTAGGATAACACGAATCACACATCTGACATGAACTTCAAAATTACTTTTGTGAAGCAAAATATGATGTAATATGGATTCATTAGGAGCAAAACCTACAGTGAATCAACACTTTGTTTTACTGGAGAACAGCATGAATGCCAACAAGAGACAGCAATCATGGAGCAGTGCCAGGTTACACCAGGTGAAAACACTGCCCACTCCACTTGCCATAGAGAGCACTAGAATCTGAGAATACTATGCTATGGCCCAAGTTTCTTAGTGTATATTTCCAGCTATGTACTTTCTCTGAAATTTTTCTACTCTGACATGAAGTAGGCAATGAACTACAATTCAGCACATGCAACACAATGAGGCACCCCTCAGGAAGCGTAGCATCTCTGGGTACCACTTCCCAACACGGAAAGCTCAGCTGTAAACACTATGCTTCCTTTCCCCCGCATGCTGGTCTGATCTTGCAGTATATGGCCAGTAAGTGGAAATTAAAAGCTACTTTTCTGTAGGATCAGAGCACAGCCTTAAACTGTATCATTTAGAAAGTCCTCTCAGGATAGATAATTTAAATTTTGTAAATGGAAAAAAATTTATCAGCATCAAACCAGTTAATAATTTGTGTTGTCACTGTTAAGTAGGGTATAGAAAGAATAGTTTTTAGATCAAAATAATTTGGAGATGTCAAAGTAGAAAAATATTTAACTGCTTTTCTGAAAGTTTTACAACTTTGTCCACAGTTTTTAGGAACTATTTACTGTGAGCTGCATGCTACAGGGAACTGTGATAGCACAAAACATCCAACTAAGAAATGAATTAACATTTCATGATTAGTAAAACACCATGTTAATTACTACCATAATTAAAATAGTCATACTTAAAGAAAACAAAACCCAGATATCCTTATCCCTATGAAGGAAGGCAAAGTTCATTTACACTCAAAGACTGAGATTTTGGTTCTGGTGTTCACGTCATCTTGTAACAGTTGCAAGCACATTTAAGTCCATGAAATCTAAAAGTAATCAGATGATGCAACAAGCTGATAAGAAGAAACCCTTCTCTTTAAGAGGATAAGCAGTTCCTTTGGATTATGTGGCATAAAAATGCCCACATTAACGCTTAAAAGTAGTTTCCAAAACTATAAATCAAGAACAAAGAAGGCAGCATACTAATGCAACATAGATGTAAAGATCAATTTGTTTTTCACAACTTAGTACTTAGACATGGCATTTACTTTTCCATCTTTTAATCCATCCTAATAAATGAGCAGACATTTACCCACAAGCCATCTTTTCAAGCTAGCTATAGGGCTGCTGAGTGTTATTTCTCCCTGGTGCAAGCTTGCAGAGTGGAGAGCAGAAAAGCAGTAAATGCTTTGACCTGCATGGGCACATTGCATCTCTACACTGCATTGAGCACAGACTTCTAAAAGAAAACCAAAAATCTACATATTGCCTAGAAGATTGCTACATTTCCCTGTGCTTCCTCTTCAGTAACCTGTATGTACAAAGACAAACTAGCAGAGCTAAGGTCAGAGAATTGCTCCAAGAGACATTTATCATAATTGAATTTAAAAGCCTATCAGGAAGGGGATGAATAGCTCTAGTTATTTTACATTTCTTGTGAACATTAGCCTACCTACTAGTTTGGATACCACTGGAATATCAGATATTATTAAACCAAAGCTTTGGCCACCAGTTGACAGAATGCTGAAAGTAGATGCAATTCCTTTTACTTCCACTGAAGCAAGGAATGAAAGCTGAAATCAGGTTTCATTACCAAAATGGAATTTGTAGAAAAGAAATGAAGGGGCCAATTCAGCCCTTTCGAAAAGCCGCACAACCACAGTCAGGCCTGATGTGATACTAGTTGCCCTAATCATATTTTGGGGGCTGACTTATTGGATATGCTTTTGAAATTACAGGTTTATATCCATCCAGCTGGAGGACAGCACTACTGGTGATTATTTCTAGATCAGCATTTAATTGTTTAAAAGTTGTTTTTTTAATCAAGTAAAATTTTTTCTGAAGTCATATCCTCTTTGGTTTCTTCCTTGGGCCAATTTTCAGTACTGGGAACCGCTGAAGTCCACCTGTCTTGGACAGAGTCATCAGCTGGGAAGACAGAGTACCTAAAGCTGGACCAAGACGCCTCTGCCTGAGTAGTTTCCCTCTGCATTGAAAAACTACTGTGTTCTCCCTCCCTTCAGGCCAAAGGAGACCCTTAATGTGTAAAAATCTGAATCATGACAGCTCTCCCAGCCTTGGTTAGGCTTTCTTCTCATCAGCCAGAAGGGACATATGTGGTTCTAAGCTGAAAAGTCATTTGGTGGTTATTAGCATTTAATTCAGCTATTTTATGCTAACAACTAACACCTCTTGAAAAATTCGTTGCATACAGTATTTGCCATCCAGCCTGACAATTCCTTCTTCAATAATATATAAAAACAGCGTGAGGAAACTTTACAAAAGAGAAAGGTATTGTCATCAAAGGCAGAGAGAGGAGAGTGTAATGCAATCATGAAACATAAGCAGAATCAAGCTCAACAGCACTCATTTTCTAGTATAACTAATACGTCATTTATGAGGTTTGCTGTTAGCGGTGAGTTCTTACCTGAACGCTTTTTGTTTCAAAGGAAAAGCACAAGCTCAGCTGTTGCTAGAGGTGCTTTATCTCTGGCTCCATGCTAAGTGCAAATACAGCTCTTAAACTCACCTCCTTTTTCAGGTCAGAATACAAATAATTCCTTCTCTGACAACTTATTTGACAAAATTGCAATTCTTTCTATGAACAGCCTCAGATCTGGAAGGGGAGTATTTTCTGTCAGTTTTAGTTTTGTGGGTTTTGTTCTTTTTGCTGGGTTGTTTTTTGTTTGTTTGTTTTTACACTCTTTAAACATGTTTGCACATCTAATAGCAAGAGAGTGCAGAATCTTAAAAATTATGAACGCCAGTAAACTCTTTCAAGCACAAAAAGAAGCAAAAACAACCAAAAGGGAAAAAGCATACCTGTGACGCATGAATTAAGGAAAAGCTGCAAATCAAAATAAATTCTTGCTTTAACTGACACTGCTTAAGGCACAGAGATATCCATATGGTTTGGGTCCTACCTAAGGGTGTTTGTAGGTACCAAAATGAAAAACCTCACGTGTTTAAAACCTGACACCTGCTTAAGTGCTTTGCTACATTGGGGCCAGCAGCCTCAGCACTTCTCAGCTAAGCTGCTTGTGAATCTTCACTGAAATTAGTTTCATTGTCCTTCATTGCTTGCCTTTAACCTCTCCAAACACCCCGTGGTTTAGAGCATGGGCCACCCGAGGCTTGCCTCAGCACAGCTGCTGCTTCTCCATTAAAAAGCATAGCGTAAAAGTGGTTTCTAAGCCTTTGACATAGCTCTTGAAAAGTTAGAGAAACCTGGTACAGAAACTCGTAGTAAGAATGATACTGAAAAGAACATGCCCCCACCCCCCCATGCAATTGCTTAGACTTGAAACTTTTTTTTTAATGCCTCGTAGGGACTGGCTGCCAGCACGCCTGCCATAAGGGTATTTGGATGAACTACCCTAGTAGTTCAGTTGGAAGTGACACACTTTTCTGGACACACACACAGAGCACCAGTCCAATTCTGTCCCCAGTGAGTCACTTACGCCCTAATGCAGCAAGATGGACATCTAGCCAAGAAGATATAGAGCATATGCTTAAGGCCAATTTATTTCATTAAGATTTGAGCAAGTTCTTTGTTAAATAAAGCAAATTTCCGCTTTGCTGGACTAAAGGATGACGTTACTTTCTACCAAAAAAATGTAAACAGCAAAGGGCTATTCCTGCCTTTTACTTGCCCTTTTGTCCTGCCTATTTAGTCAAGAAGCCACAGAGTAATGAAACTTCCTTGGGTCATCCCGTTGTGTTTAGCACAGTACGATGGTTTTCAATACAGGTTTCTCAGTGCTGTTATGTGATCCACCTTCACGCTGAGTGTATGCATTAGGTAGCAGTGCTTAGTTATGAAGTATGTCCTTAAATGCATTAGGGCTTGGGTTTGCAGGCTTTCTGTTTGGGTTGGGTTTTTTTTAGGGGGTGGCTTTTTTTCTTTGGAGAGGGTATATAAAGAAGTCAAGAACAAAACTACAGCATCTGAAAGTTTTGGGTTCCCCTCAAGCTCCAAGAAGGAAACAACTGCAGTGTATTATCTAGCAAAGTGCTGTTGTTCAGCAGATGTAGAAGCCTGCTTCCCCTGAGCTGCCTCAGCACAGTTACGCTTTCAACATAATGTCACTTGGTCACAAGCTGGTTGTGCAGCCCTCCAATCACTCTACATTAGAAATAATCACATTCCTCTCATCATTTCTTGCTTTATACTATTCCTTCATCTTCCAGTAGCCTCAATGAAACTAGCTTCTGTTGCTAGATTTGACAGGGATATGGGGCACATTCAGAAACCCGTATGTTCTGGACTGGAGAGGAACTCATCAAGTTCAAAAATTTAATAGCTCTGAGAAAAATTTTCAGTCTATTTTATCCTCCATTGCATGAACATAAGTCTCAGTTAAAGACCATTAGGGTAAATTGAATAACTCTAAAATGTGCAAATTTGGCCAACACTTTTTTTAGACAAATTAAATATACACAGATTGTAGCTGGCAATCTATTTCAAATGATAAGATATAAGACACGACAATATGCTGAACAGACTTCCAGAGCTTTCATACTAGAAATACAATGCGTAGCAACCAAGTCTTTAGATGTGTGTTGCAATAAAAAAAATAGTACCAAAAATACATAGTTGTAGGCAAATGGTCTTGCAAATGAAAATATAGATTAGCGCAGAAAAAAATTGCATTAGTTGAGAGGATCTTGTGAATAAAAAGTTAAACACAGGACAATGATATCATGACTCACAAATTCAGATAAAAATTAGTTTATCATTTAGAAAGAGAGTAAGGGATGGCAAACTGAGGCTGCTTTGGGTTATATGCAAGTTTGTCTTATTCTTTACCAATACCCCAATGAGTATCTCCACATACTGTCCTTTCTGGTAAGGGACGGTGCAAGGGCTATACATCTGTCAGGACAACATTTTAACATATGAATGGGGTGACAGCATGTCGTGGGGATGACACAGCATGGTGGCTGACAAACATCTCACTTTTGATCTTTCAGCCTGTGATCCCTACACAGAAATTATTTGCACAGAGAGGGTATTTTGACCATCAAAAATGAAAACTTACACTTTCAGTAGAAAGCCAGGTTACTAGGGAAAAAGGCAAACATATGGTAGTGTATAAGATTGTCTCCCTTCCTTTAAGTAAATTAAAAGAAGAAATCAAATTAGCACAAGCCTTTCCTGCATACACAAGTATGTCTCTGATATCGCCTCACTGAGACATCCCACCAAAAATTCACAGGTTCTAGTAGCAACCCACCACACCTACTCATCTTCACTTTCTAAGAAAATCCTGAAACCCACACAGGACCAAGTTCCCCACGTATACAGCAGGAATTAATTGTGCACAGAACTTTTGAGGAATCCTTCCATTAATCAGGAATGCCCCAACACACAATAAGTCTGTTAATACATGAAACATCGCAATATCACTGGTCACATACCATCTATCAGTAACGCTGGAAACCCAAGCGTAGCTCTGTCAGCCGTACAGCAGCTCTGGAAGCAAAGCGTGCTTACTGCAGAGATACAGCCACAACACTTGAAGCGCAGCGGTTCTATACTTCCTGGGAGCTTCAAACTTACTGCAAGTGCACGCAACAGCACAAGTATGTGTATTTGGCCATGTAATCCCACGTGGGCCCTTATTACTCATACATTTAACCGACAAGAAACATCTTTCACAGCACTAGAAAGCCCAGATCTTTCAAACAAGGAACAGCATTTCCACTGCAGCACGCAAAGAGAACTTAATCTCATGTTCACATCCCAAAAGAGTGATAAGGGCTCTCCAGAATAAATACCATGGTCCACTGTTGTGAACCTTATCTATCAAGTGAACCCACTGACTTCTTGTCAGCACAAGCACTTCTTTTCAAAGGTTTGTCAGACCAGATTATATTATTTTGATACTGCAACATTAAAAACCAAACATACCTTGCATTTCATCTAATTATGCTACTGCCTACAATTTCTAGTGGCATTTTAAAGTCTGGACTTCAGTCGCAATAATTACAGCTACATACAACGGGGCCTAACAGTCTGTACAGCCTTATCTTAAACTTTTTTAGCAATACCTTGGATTTCCTCGTGCCATAAAATAGGACTGCAGCATACCAATATTGATCAGCACTAAACTATGATGAATTCCTGTCAGAGCTGACTTGTGCTGAAGTTTGGTCAACTGCTCAGCATTCAAACGATTTCACCAAAGTCCTTCTCTAAGATACATCACTTTTGTTGATTCAGAAGAATATTTTTGTTGTGGACAAACCATAAGCATCTCAAAAGTTCTCTCACTGTTTGCTTGTGTTTTGTTGTATTCGTGTAGCTGGTTTTATACGTTTGCACAATACTTGAGGATAACACAAAATGGTGCTCACGAGAACAAGCAAAGCAACCTCTTTGGCTAGATAAAGGCAATTCCCCCTCCTGCTTAGCAGGCTTCACAAACAGAGACTAGGAGGCAGAGGAGTGCTTTGTTCGTTCCACGCACACTCCATGTGTACAGAAAGACTATAACTGATTTTATTAGCAGCACCTTGGAGGTTTCTGGCCTCCCTTGAACCACAATCCTCTTCTCAGACAAGCAAGCTTACTGTAAAACTGATACATCAGACACCTTTGAGCTAAGTTTATCAAGACTAAGAACTTTCAAATGGCCCTAAGGATGCTTTTAAGTTTCCAAGTGATTATGGACATTTCTACAGAACTGAATCTTCTTTCACTCATAGTTAATAGATTTCTACTCTGCCACTTTTTCTTAATTTTATCAATAATTTATCTATTAACTACCCATCCACTGAATTTATAAACATATTAAGAAACCACTTCAAGTTTAAACACTTTTCATATAAACATGTGTATTATTAACTGTACAAATTAATTTGCAGAGAGATTCATTTCAATCCCTCCCACCTTCCAAAGCTACACTAAGGCCATTATAAAACCCAAGTATTGTGTCCTGTTTTTCTCTCATTAATATTAGATGGGCACACAGAGTACTAACACACTATTAAAACTGCCACAGAGTCAAAATAAAAAGTCTGTGCTTATGAGTCCTACATGGGTGGCTGCCTTATTTGAATTATTACAGCAGAAGAAACATAAAACACTGTGTGTGGTCTTTGGAGGGAAGGTCCTTGGTAGCAGTGCTGCTGCAGGAAACTGTTGCAGCCTCCCTTCCACCAGGAAAGGCACAAGCATGAGCAAAGCCACAGACTAGAACAGAACAAACATAAACAGATCATGAAAACATTACAGATGTGGGAAAACACATTGAACCCAAGACAGTCACGTCATGAACTCCAAAGGACTTTAAGACAAGGCTTCCTATATGAGATGAGCTGCCAAACAACGGCCACAGCCAGGCTTCAGAATTTTATTTCCCTGTTGCTTTTAGTTCCTTCTTCCCCAAGTCAACACTACATCATTCTACAAAAAATACAGCTGAGTCCGCCCTTTATGGGCAAGAAAGCAAGTGTTTGCCAGCTGCTCCAAAGCCGTGAAAGGCTTTTGCATGAAAGGACAAAAAGAAAAGTTGAAGTCTTTGGCCATCCCAGTATACCAAGCTATCAATGTGTTTGAACATGGTTATTGTTACATCTCTGTTAAAAAAATAAACCAAACAGTGATCTTGTACTACCACTTGTATAATAAACTGTTAATCAACAAAACAGGCAAAGTTCATCTCTTATTTGAAAAAAAAAAAAAAACCAACACACCAGAGCTTGACAGATGAACTCTACAAGAGCAGAAAGTTGTCAGACTTGAAAGGCTGTACTGTAGTTCTTCCCCACAGCTTTTGGCAACAGCAAGACTGACGTAACTTTTCAACATCCCTAGTTAGTTTACTGGCAAAAGGCAGAAGAATTTATACACCTCTCATGTAACGCTATGTGAAAATTGCATCTATTTTTGCAGCAGATCGTACACATCCAAATCCATCTGTAAATATCCCTCAGTTTCCACAACACTGAAGCCATCGGGACCCAGCATATCAGAGATCAGACAGTGACGCAGCCCCCATCTTCCCACTTGCAGTGTGTCATATGCAGATTGCGTATTGCCTGAAAAAACAAATAGCAAACCCCCCACGAAAAGGTAAGGTAGGGATTTACTCTTGCTTTGTTTTCAGGTGCCACATATTTGAGTTTGAACTCTACAAATTCCAGGAAGCCAAAGAGCAAATCAGAACAAACAGCTACCGAAACAGCACAGTTTTCTCAGGTCTGACACCGCCAATCTGCTGCTTTAGCAGTTCCTGTAAGAAGTGGGCTCCTTGCACATCTGTTTTAATTTCAGTGTTTGAGGCCATTGCCTGCTTAGAAAGGGATATTGGTCCATCTTGACTCCTGAATACTGTTCTCATGCGTGCCTATGACTAAATGAGGCTGAGCATTCACATATTTTACCACAATTTACCTCATACTTACCTTCCTACATGCATATATAAGTCACTTAAAACCAAGTAGCTGATCCAAAAATCTTCCTAGGAAAGGCATTACAGTATCTGCAATGAACAAGATTGTCTCCTCAGGCACTTAGGAAAATTTGGCTCCGTAAGACCACTTATCACAAACTCCCACACTCCATTTCGCTACAGTCACCACACCGCAGCACGTGATGTGCCACAGCCATTTCCTCTTTCTGAGGATGCACATAATTGTGGCATCTTAGGTAATGCAGTGAGCACAGAGAAATGATAACTTTTGAAATGGAAAAAGTCATGGTTTGCATAGTAATTGCAAGCTATCATAAATGCCAGTTACTTAACTGCAAGACAGAAGAAAGACTAGCCCCAGTTTGAGGCAGTTAGACTCCACAGCAATTAAAATAAACATAAAAAGCTTTTGTCACAAATGTACTTTTTTGTTTTACTGGAAATCATGAAGCAGCTCAGCTTTAATGAATCAGAGATTGAGCCAAACTACAGGTCTCCCCTCAAAGACTCTGGTCTGCACCCTCTGTGCTTTCTCTGGACAGCTGGCACTTTCTGAGAATAAAAAATAAAAATAAAAAAAAAAAGAGAGAGGAATGGGCACCAACTCATTTTTCTTTCCAAAAGTAGCAGCCGGCAGCCAGGTCAAAGGGAGGCAGGCATTGCTTTACAGAGACCTGGAGCCGCTACAGAGTTTGTCTGCCATTTAAGATATGATCTCATCTCCACTGATGGGTACTTTGTTTATGGAATCAAATCCATAACAAGTAATGAACAGATTGATTTGGCACATAAAGTTGCACTTCATTATTTCTCCAAAATCTAGAGTTATAGTTACTTATATTTAGTGTATGTAATAACTAATAAAGCAATTGAGTTAATACAACCTGAAAGCTAGAAGAATACTTTTACAGCACAGCACTGTGACGGGTCCGTTCGCTCCTCCGAGCAGTGTTATTCCTTCTTCAGCAATATTATTCCCTCCTTCGCATCCCTACCTCATTTTCTTCAAATCAATTACCCCTATGCCCATTTCCTCAATCTTAGGTTGGAGGTACCTAAGGCTGAGGGCAGGAGTTGGAGGAAGAGAAAAGCAGAAAGTATTTTAAATTGAAAAAACTCTAGACAACTTGAATACCTTTTTAACAAAGAAAACTTGAGGCAGTGTGAAAACTCTTTACATATTATCCTTTTATGAGACTTTTCTCCCCTGGTTAGTTCACTGTTCTTATTATTCAAAGAAATGAGTTCTAGCTCCTTAAACTTTTTTCCCCTCCTCCTCTCAAATACAGTGTATCAACTTTCCAACAGAATTGGGAATTTTGAGCTTTTTCTGAACCTGGTGTGCTGGCTGCTACAGAAGCATTTCATTAGGAGATTACATAAATGGTACTTGAAGCAATAATGGTGCAAAACAATATTCTAAAGGAACAATTTATGCATGTGATAAGAATTGCCTCATTTATTTTCCATAGAAATAGACCTGATTAATTTAATGTTTCTATTTTCAAAGCCCATCAAATTGTAGTCTGCCTTTGGCAAATGATACAGAGATTCACAGTGCTAAACAACACTTTTGTTTTGTCTGTAGTAAGCTTTATTTACTATTATTTTGTGACGTAGTTTCTTGTGCTCAGGTTTTGACAACTGCAAATAAAATTCTGCTGAAAATAGAAACAAACAACAAGATTGACACAAATATATTTAATCTTCCTAGCCGTGACCAAAAAAGGCAAGATTTAGGAGAGAAGCTGAAATTATCTCATACTATGTAGACATAGGTGCAAGAGTTGCCAACCAGGAATACAAAGGCAGAAGCCATGAAGGAGAACTCAAGATACAGGGAACCTGATTAGTCCCAGACTATTCTCCTATCTGTCCTTTAGTCATGATTGCCAGCCTCTCCATGGAAATAGCTTCTAAACCTGCCTCTGGTTGTTAGTGAAATAACTTCACTCAAGAAAAATGCACATTTTATAAGTACCTTGTTTAGATGCCGTGTTCATCCATGGAAACGCCCCAGAAACTAAGAGAAGAAAAAGAATATCCTTAAATCAAACAATATTATCTGGATCACGTCCTGTCACAAGGTCATTTCTCTGTGCGTGTGGGTTTTTGATCAGAGATAGAATGACAGAGCGCTGGTCCATGAGCTCTGGCACTGCTCTTGAACACTACAGGGTGGGTACCTGCCATTCCCATAAAAAAATGTAATTAAAAAGAGACAAAAATATTGTTTACCTTATGCAGTTTATGAGTAGAATCATTTTTAGAAAGAGATTTAGAGAGGTCCTGGTGTTTTCTTCTGCCTCTAAAACAGGGCTTCTGGCTTTCAGTTTTGTTTTAAAATAATTTACTAAAGACAACTGAAATTTGTTATTTTTTATGAAGAAAGTAAACTCCTCTCTCTTGTCTGTTAGTATAGTAACAAAGCACACAATCCTTTAGCACCCAGGGAGCATCCTTCCACCTTGGGTTTTAGTTTGGACAAGAAATTGCGTTGTGATGATAGTCTCCAATGGGATGAGAGCATTTATCAATCTCCATTGAACCCCATCTGGATTGTTATCATGCTCAGAGCAGCACCAAAATTAAGTTGGTGGTTAGATTTCCACCCATCATCATGGAGGACCCAGATACATTAGAAATTTAAATTATCAAATTGAGAGAGAAGTGACATCTCTGTAGTCCTATTTTGCACGTTTATCTTATCTTTTGTTTAAAAACAAAACTTAGCAGTGGCACATTCATAACTACAACCAAACCATTTTGCCATTTTTGTACTTTATTATGAACAAGCAACACTAACAGGTGGGCAAAGGGCTTCATAGTAGTCCTGGAAATTTGCAGCATAACCCTCTCTCTGCTTCCACATCTGTACAAAACAATCCCCATGACACTCAAACTAAAACAAAGACACTATTTTTGTCATTGCCGCCCTTCAACATCAACAAGACACTTACCAGCACTACAATTTACTGTCACATCATTTTGGACCTGCTTGTACTACCCAGGCCTATTTCATTGTTGACCTTTCTGCAACACGCATTGGGTCCCACAGATTATTATGAAAATAATTGTGTAAATCCCAGCTTCTGCTGAGGCTGAACAGATCCAGTGTGAGATAATCTTCACTGTACGCAGCTATTCTGAACACCCCAATGGGAAGCTGTACCCTTTTTTGGATTGTTAGTTGTGGCTTGGGAGCATTTTAGGGGCAGACAGAGAAAGAAGATTTGGGTGGGGGAGCTTTGAGAAAGAAGTCAGGGACAGGAAAGATGTATTCACTCAGGAGAAGAATACTAACTCCAAAGTACTTACTAAGGAACCTGCAGAATCCACTGCTTGACAAACAAGCTCTCACAGGCATTGGCTGTATTAATCCCAACCCAACACACCTTCTCCACTTAGGTGGCAATTAGGAGCCAGGCTCCTTTTTTTTTTGTTTTAAAGAACACCATCTGTGTCTGCTGGTTTTGCAGGGAAGGAATAAACATGCACACCTACACCTAGTTGAGCAGAACAAAAAAAAACACCACCAAAAAGTTACCCTATCTTCCAACACATAAAAAGCCACCCTCTTAGTGGGAATCAACACAAATTTGCATCCCTAGCTGCAGCTTGTAAGAGCAAATGTAGGCTCACACATGTCATACCATAATCACAGCCATACATCAACAGTTCAACTTTCAAAGTTCAGCAGATTCAGGAGGTGCAAAATTTTCTCTCCAAACTAAATTTCAGAGCCAGTTATTTGAGTCTGCCTTTGTAGAGGGCAATAAAATAGCCATGAAATCTTAGAGGACACTTCACCAGGAAGCATATTTAAGATTTACTCCAGTTTCAGAGACATTATCAGTTTCAAAATGGCACTTAGGATTGAAAAAGTAGTGATTTACACTTCTTCACCAAATCTCCTGATATTTGCTCTCCTACCAGCTGGGGTATCATTTTCATTTGTTTGTTTTCTAGTGGTAACTAATTTCTCAGCAGTCCTACTTCTTTGAGAGGTAGTGCCTTTGCAGCAGTGCACTCAGGACCATCATATTTAGTGACTGCTGTGAGTGCCCACCAACACCATTTTTCTGATGGACACAGAAAGGGGAGGAAAATGCAGTCTTGAAGTTATAAACCAGTTAATCCTTAACACATGGAACAGAGAAAGGCACTCCTCTGGCCAGGAAAGCTTTCTCACAACCGATTGTAGAAAGCCTGATTTGAATGATGAGAATAAGTCAGTGTTACAACCAAGAAAGTTGCAAACATTTTAAATGACATCATTTGTGGATGCTGATGTTTTACATCTGCTCCTCCAGGGTATTTTTGTCATGTCCAAGAGAAGGTCCTAAACCCAGATCTCAATCATGAAGTGCTAAAAATGAGACCTATATTTTTCCAAATTCTTTTATGGAGACTAAAGTGATAAAATCCCTATATCTAGGACAAAATTCTGCAGTAGACTCACTGTATGTAAAATGTGCTATATCATGCTATGGCTTCTTGCTCTAGGACAGAAACCATCAGAGAAGACTAAGTTATATAAAGCTTAGAGAAAAGCTTGAGTTCATAAATTACAGTTTGTTTAAACATTAACAAGCGTTCAGATGCCCAGCCTCAGTACTCTTGGAGCATACCGAATAAACTGCCTGCAAGACTCACGCCTTGGGAACATTGCTTTTTCCTCACTCGTAGCTGTATTCACATTCACAGGGAGTACTATGGACTAAATTTTATCACAGAAAGTCTGAACTATCTTCCGAATTATGTGTTGCCTATTTGCCAGATATAACAGCAAGGAATTACATCGAGTCTAACAATTACTTGACTTCTTTCCCAAGATGAGATCTACCCAAAAGAGAATCTTTGCTGTTTCTCTAGGCTTACTTGCAAGTAATATATGCTGAAAGATATCTATCATTTACATGTTTTACAGGCTGATCATCTGTTGTTGTTTCTGTACATAATTTTGTACAGTCATGCACTTAAATACACACTTAGATTTAAATAAATGCAATCCTAGCTCTCTTGAAAGCATAGCTATCCTTTTTCTTTTTTTTTTCTTTTGTTTTTTCCATAAAAGGCTTGGGCTCAGTACCCCAGGTGTGCTTCCCACCTGGGCTGTAGGTAGAACACACAGAAATTATTCTGTGGGCTCCAGCTCCACTCACCTGAGCCACAAACTTGAACCATTGTTGAGAAAGTCAATTATTCAAAGCTTAATAGTCACAGAGTACTTTGCTTAGGCTGCAGTTCAGCAACAGCCAGAAGCTTTGGTGGTGGGTTTTTTTCCTAATGATTAGGTAGCCCCTTTTTGTGGTTTTTGGTTTTATTTGTTTGTTTGTTGGGGGTTTTTAAGTTTGAAGTAAACCACACAAACACCCCACTAATAAATATCAGATTCACCAACTATGCAAGTCACAGCCTTAGAAACACATTTATCAGATACATCCAAGAAAAACTTGAACGCAAAATGTAGAAAACAGAACCAACAAAACCCAAAACACTTCTTCGCCATTAGGGATGCTCGGTGCAAAGCAGAGCCAAGCACAGGGATCTGGATTTCAGGGTTCCAAGGCCTTTCCTGACAGACTAACAGATGCTTGCATTGAAGCAAGTCATCGACACGCAGTTTCAAAGCTCAGTCAGGCTGATGGGCAGGATATTGGAGAGTTAACTAGGTTTAAATATCTTGACATCATTCTCACAGATATTTCAGTTACTGCAGACACTCAGTTTAGAGAATAAATTAGGATGCTAAGAAAGGAATTTTGGCCCCGAGTCACCAACCTATGCAGATCACAAGGACAAACTAAATTCCCAGAGAAACAAAAGAGACAAGCTACCTGCCCCACTTCTGTGGCCAGCGAGGTGAAAGGCTGATCTCCAGGGTAACGCTAGAGCAGCTATCCATTACACGCACTAAGCAGCTTGCTGTCCCCTAGCCTCTGTTGGCGCAGGCTCCTGCAGCACAGCAGTGACTCAGGAGAAGTTTGAAGAGCTCCTGGGGGACTGCCCACAGGGAGAAGAGAATATACCCACAGGGAATTACTGCACTGCTGTGGAGATATCTCCAAACAGTATGGAGCAAGAAGAGTCTCAGGTGTCCTGAGAGCTGAACAGCCAGCAGTCCCGATAGCATCACCAAGGGGCCTTACTCTGCAGGAGAGGAAGGGCTGGTTTCACACAGCTTCACTGCAGAGCCAGAGAATGAAGGTGGACAAGTGGCTTCCAGCCAGCTTTGGCACCTATTCTAGCTCCACATATGGGCTTGGTTTCAACTGTAAAAAAACCCCACAGGGTAAAGTCCACAGAAGCAACCATACTTACACTGCCTCCAGGTTCACAGAAAAAAGCAATGGCCATCCACCCACACACCAAAGCTGCCATCTTCTTTTCATCTCTCAAACTTCTCCCCAAAGAGCCTGCTGGTCAGTGACGTGCACTCATTTCACATTTGTCAAACATCACTTAAAACCAGCTCTCTATGAGCTGTTGAATTCAACCTCCAAACACCAGCTTCACCGTAGAAGGCACAGAAAAAGCACTCCCCTCAACTCCCACTCTCAAATACTTTCCAGGCTTATTAGTGTAAAACTAACCCACCTGTGCCAGCTGGTAGAGAAGCACAGGCTGCGCTTGTCAGCACAGAAGAGCAGTGGCAGGGGAGCAATAAACAAACACAACAGAAGCTACGATGGAGAAAAGCTGTCCTGCTCGCAAGCAGGTCAATGGCCAGAGTCCCAACAAGCAGCGGTGTCGCACCAGAGAGCTCGGTGCAATAATCTTACTTTCCTTGTGCCTTCTTGTGCAGCTTGCTAAAGGAAAGACGTTCCCAGTGCGTTCCTCACACAGCATATCCCTTATCTTCTTACTGGAAATAGAAGAAAATTCGTTGTGACCAGACCCTGTGCTGTACTACCGATCACATTTCACCAGAACTGATAAATACAGTCTTACATAACAGTCGTCCTCCAAGACACTTAAATCTGCTGCTTCAAATCCACTTTATGCACTTTCAGCCACATAAAAGTAAAACCCTTTCCCCTAGAAGAAAACCGAGGCTGGTAGAAAAAGTCAATGTATTCTACCAGCCCATTTAACAAATGAAACATTTACTTTCTGTTTGGTGTAAAGTGACAGCTGGCTTATTAGAGCTGACACTGATCCTGCTGAGAGGATTGCAGTGAGCGAGACGCACAGGTGAAGGTCAAAGGAGCCAAGGAATTAAATTAAGAGAGGAAGGAAGGGTCTTCCTCTTAAGGACAGAAATTAGCTGATAAAAAAGCTATTCCTAATGCAGCCCTCATTGGTTGGAGATACAGCACTTGAAAAATGCTCTGTTCTCAAGAAATGCCTCCAAGATGTTTTTTGAATTTAAGTTTTTTAGACCCGGTCACCAGCTCTGTGTGCTGCAGGTACGACCCCGACGCAGCTCTCGCCTGCAGTGAGGGCTCCGCGAACGCAGTTTGTGCACCGTGTCGCTGCCTGGCTGGTGCCGTACCAAAGGCAACATGTGATGTCCTTACTTATGAATCGTACATCACTTTTTACTTATGTGAGAAGGATAATTAACACGGGATGGTTCACTTTCTAAAGTGACCAGTAAGACAAAGACAGCCGTGCTGTCTCAGTAAGTCTTGCCTGCCCTGCCAGGCACCCCCAGCTGGCTGGAGGGTGCCGAACAAGTTGTCTGTCTGTCCTCGGCAGACCTTCAACACCCCAGAGGAATTAAAAGTTTAGCCAAGAGACGATTAGTTTTTGCGAAGGTTTATTTAGCGCTCCTGCTTTTGCCTCCCTGGGTCCAGCCCAGGCCCTGGCCTCCCTGAGGCACCAGAACCTTGACATCTGCTGTCTCGCAGCAAAAGCTGAAGAATTTTGCATCCTCATGAGGAGAGACGCAGAGCTGGTGACAGGGGCTAGGGCTGGTGCACGGCTCTGGCAAGAGCTGGGGGTTTGAGCCCTGGCAGCACACAAAGTCCTGCCTCAGGCAAGGTGCACTGCTTTCTCGTGGCAAACCCCTAAGGGGAGGTGGAGCCCCTGCTGCCCACATGGTCTGATTTTTGTTCCTTTTCATGTTTGCCCTGCTGAAATTACAGCACTGAAAACAAAGCAACACGCTTTTGTTAACCCTGACTGCGCTGCACTGAGAAGAGCAGCGTATCTGTGCCCCAAGTCATTCAAATCCAGGACATGGGTGCTGGTGCACATGCAGCTGACCTGGGCAGCCCACCAGCCTGGTGCAGGCAATACAGGATGGCTCTCAGCCCCCTCACCTGCAGGGAAAGCCGGGTCTGACTTCCGAAATTTGTGGATGCTTCCACTGGGCAAACACCAACTGACTCTGGTGTGAGCCATACCTCAGGAGCCTCTGCAACCAGCTCATTTGTTACATCTTTCACACGGTAAGGGAGCAGAAGAGCAGCAGAAAGTGCTAAGCACAACCTAAGCCAGCACAGACCCCTCTGGAAATCTCTTACTCTCAGTATTTCAGCTCCCTTCCAGCACTGGTTTTAACTCCTTCCTGACCAAGAACCCAGAAGCATCAGAGCGAGCAGTTTCTGGCTGTCAGTGATCCATCACCACCTGGGCATTTCAGGTTTCCCTAAAAATTCTCCAAGTCATTGAGGTGCATTTGGGTTTTCAGGGAGAGGTTGCTAAATTAAATCTGACAGGCACTAGCATCTCTGGTTTTAATCTCAGCACTCTCCAGGCACACTTGTATGGTACAAGGTCACAGATTTTATTCTTCCTTCATGTAGATATCACTTACTTAAAACTGTGAGGGTCTATCCTGGCCAGAGACAAATTAACACAGCTCCACTAACTACATTAGTGCTCTGCCAGGGGACGCAAGCCTATAAAGCCGGCATCACTACCCTCGGAGTAGCTTTTCACCAGGGTCTGTTCCGTCTGACCAAAATATTTTCTCAGTAACTCTGATTTATTGCAATTTTGGTGAGCTGACATTCCGGTATCGCAAATGATCATGTGCGGTTCCATGCAAGAGAGCAATCAGGACCACAGAAACCAGATTGCTGTCACTTGATCTAACTGGGGATGAAGGTCCAAAAATAAGCATTTAGACAACAAAATTTCAATTCCTGAAATGCATCAGGCAAGTAATTCGGTCTACTGAATACTGCAGTCACTTTTCAGAGCTGGGCACAGGCATACAGAGTGGGACTTGATCCTTTTCCTCCTAAACACAAAGAGAAGGAAGTGAAATGGGTTACTGCCTGGTTCCTCTGCAATCGGGGGGACATGATGCCCGTTCAGGCCATCAGACATGGCACCAGTGGCCCTGTGTCCCCTCGGGAGCTCACATAGGAATGGTTCCCACTCATTCCTGGCTGTTTTGTATGTTTTTTTCCCATGTGACAGGAGAGCTGGGCAGATTTGCTTCCACAAAATGTTCTAAATTTGCTAGAAGAATAAGAGTGCACAGAGCAGGGGTACTATCCTCATGTGTCACAACTGTCCCAGTAAAATCAGAGTCAGAACACCAGCTTTCTGATTCAGTCCTCCTAGTGGATTTGAGTTTGTTTGCCGTACTGTTAGATTTTTGTTTGGCAACACCTCTTTATTATGCAAAAAGATCAATACAGGAGTGCCCGGATGTCAAAGGTGGGCTCCAAAATACACCCATAGGAAAGAGGGAATCTGAGAAGTTTGACTTAGCCATAAAGTTTTGCAGAGTCTCAGATCTTCTCATTTGATCTACCCCAGTTTCAAGCCCGATGCTCTGGATAATATCCTGAGCTTCAGCACATCTCCATGGAAGACCCTGAGGAATAGTTATATGTCATCAAATACGTTACATGGCTCTACACAATTTCTGTGAAATACTGATGAAAGCCACTTGCATACTAGTCACGCTTAATACAGAGCACCTACTCAAATAAACATGCTGAGGTAGAAACGAACTAATAGCTAGCTCTAATCTCTTTTAAAGGTCACAAGCCTGCAAAAATGTTTTCAATGTGTTTTCAAGTATGAGCCTACCCAAAACCTGTGGATCTCTTTCCTTCTGCTGGGTTCCCAGCACGAGATGCTTTACCTCCCTGCAGAGCTTCTCCTGCAGGATTTCAGGCCTTCCCAGGGCTTTTTCTTCTGACTCTGACGCTGCAGAGTGAATGTCTTCCACCAGAGATTCTGCTCCCTGCTACCTTCCACCCCATCAACATCTCCAGACAGAGAGTTCGAGTCCAGAAAACACAAGGGGGTAGCAGGGAAACAGCTGAGCCACTTGGCTTGCAACTAAGCACAATCCGTTTAGAAGGCAATTAGAAAAGTTATAGCTAATCACTACTTGGGAGGCAGGGAGGGAGGGAGAAGCAAATAAGAAATCTTCTTTCTTAAGAGATAAGGGCAACAGTATCTAATCCCTTTGTGCCTAAGAGAAGTTCACTCCTTTGTGTCCTCTGCAGCTCACAAACCAATCTAGCCTTCATATGATGACCTATGTTATTCAAAGAGACTCTTTCAGCAATCAGAAGAGATTCATCCTCTGAATTTTGTTTGACATCACTGTCACCTCTGACACTTGAAGACTCCTACAAAGGGCTACAAGTCCTCCTACACTAGAAGACATTTCCATATGGACCAATGCCACCCATTTTATGGCCCATTAAGACCAGATAGCCACCTGGGGAGATGACTGAAGAATGAAGAATGGAGTTAATTGGGCCAGGTATGCAGGAGGCAAAAGAAAGTTGGCACGAAGTTACTCACGCTACTCTAGCTGATTACACTGGTAGTAAACCTTGCACTCCAAGATCACATATGCTTTCCAGGCCCAAGAAAAATATGTGCTTCCTCCCATGTTCATTAAGTCAGTAAGAAGGCTGGTACGCAACTCCTGCAGAAAAAAAAAAGCCCTGTTGTATGTGCCTCTCCAGCAACTTGCCTCAAGCCCATTTTATTTCCACTTTCACTACCAGAACTTTCTGCCAGAAGTGACACATTAAGTATTTGGCATTGAAAAAATAAAATAAAGATAAGGTGAGCGGGGAAAAAGCACGTCTGTGGAGAGAGGGATGGTTGTAAAGAGAGTAAAAGTAATGTCTGTGCCCTTTGGAAAAAAAATTCATGTAGGCCAAAAGATGACTGTCAATAAATACTAATGTCCTTTATTAACCATTGCATGTCTGAACTCCATTTCCCTCAATGCTTTATTGTACTTTCTACCTTGTATGACACTGATGGAGATTTAAAGCCACCTCAAAGAGTACAAGGGTGTGTAAAAGAAGCAAAGAAATGTTTTGATTTCCTCTTCACCAAAGAAAAGGAAGCAAACTAGTGAGGACAGTGAAGTGTTAAAAATGTATAATATATTTATCAGTCTTCCAAGTACCCTTCCTACATACAGTCATGTAGACCTATCAAATCCATAAAATATTTCATCTTTGCCTCCTCCTACAGGTGCAGCACAATTTCAACCTCCAACACAGTGTACAAGTTTCTTGGTGAGATTTTCAGCAAATAATTAAAACCAACTTGTCCGAGGACTGGGGTCCTGCAACATAAAACCACAAAGATTCTTGAAGTTAATATTATACTCCTGTGTCAACCAGTTCCAGTGAGACTCGTCATGCATATTTACCTGTTTGCATAAGTCTTTAAAATATGAAACCCCAGATAGAGTTATTTTTACCCAATTTGTATTTATATTATGAAAATTAAAATAGATTTTATGTTATTCTAGCATCTATCAGCCTTGACTTCACCCTTTAGTTAAAGAGAGGAGGGAAAGAAAAAGCAGCGAATAAAAAGTTTTTTACGAAAATGGCCCTATTTTAGGAGTAACTTGGTATGATTGTCTTTACACTGCCAAAACACTTCCACACCCCATCTGGATGTAAACCACTTTAAACAAAAAGCATAGATATACCGTTACAGCTTGCCTCAGTCTGTCTGTAGAAACTGCCACATGTGCAACTGCGAAAAAGTCTCTAACCCAGTAATAGTTTTCCCTTTCCAAGAGGAAATGTTTGCATCAGTGTAAGCAAGTTTTAAAAATACAGAAGTAAGTGCCTAAAGGCTGAGCCGTGTTCACTTTCCACTGACTCCAGAGACAGGACCGTTCGCATAAAATGAAGGTACGGTTCAAAATAAAGTAACGATACAAAAATATACACTACGATACAGAAACACAAGTTTGAGCAGCAGAAGAAATCATTCTGAAAAACTGTGTTATCGCATACACATTCACTTCCTTTTTTACGTTCAAAGCATATAAAAGTTCCAGTCTAAAATGCATTGACAAAAACAAAAGTTGCTCAACCATCACCTAAGCACCACATCTAACACACTCACTGCCCTTACAGAGTGCCGGTGTGGATTTAATCTCACACACAGCTCAGAAGACCATGGACAAACACTATCACCCTATAATAATTACCATTTGTTCTCCTTTTCCTTCTGTATATACTGACAAACATGCTGTTTCTGCTTTTCCAGCTGAAGCAGCCAATTACCTGCTGTGCTCTGCAAGCTCCCATCCACGCTGCCCAGGAAACGGGTAACGTGCCGTGCGGCACAGTGGGGACCGCTCGCGCGGATGCTGAACTTACTCGGGTGAAGTCTCTCCGCTGCGTTCGCAGGCTGAGCTGTGCATTAGCTGCATTTATTCACCACTGAAAGGCTATACTTTACAGTTACAACCCTGGCAAATACTGAGCGTTGAAATAATTCTACTTTTGCTTAGCTACACAAAGGGGTTTTATTCTTCTACCGCAGCTGTACACAAAAGAGTAGAGTGCCATTTCAAATCAAAGCTGAAGTTACTACTTACCAGCTTGTGATTATGTATTCAGTAAGCCCGATGAGCTGAAAAGATTTTGTTGCAGAAGACAAAAGTTACAAAAAAGCAGGCAAAGTTAACAAAAATGAAGAGAAACTAGCATAAATCCTCTCCTCATTCATCTGCTTAAACATTCCTGAAGACTAAAAGGGACCTTAAAGAAAGCGCTCTCAGCAAAGACTACATCCTCTTGTCAGTCAAACCCTACATAGTTTCAGCTAGGCATCCGTCCAAAAAGACATGGAATTATTCTATTTTTGTCTCCCAGTGTAAATGGAAACATTTTTACAGATTTGTGGTGAGGATTTCAATTTTTGTAGTGGTCAGCTAGTAGAGGAATGTGATTAAAGACCCTGTTAAACGTAAGACTGTCCACAAAGGAGGAAGTGAATAAATTTGGAGATAAACAACAATTCCATTACCATACAGTCCAATATAGAAGCACAATAAAAACTCAGCGAGGTTAAAAATCCAGATGTGGTTTACTGGAAGAAAGTTGCAAAAAACTTTTTTTTACCCAGCATCGTTGTAAAGTAATGAGATAACATCACATTTTCAACAAATGTAATCTTATATTTTCTAATGAAATAATTTTATTTTTTTAAAAAGTAATGATTTTACATGAAAAGTGAAAATTTTGGTTTACCACCCATGTCATGGCTGGTATGTTACTGTTTTTATTCAACACAGGTGTTTCCTTAGAAGTACTTCGCATTTTGCCCATTGTTGACTTACAAAATAAACCTAAACCTCTGACTTTGTAAAGTATGAAAATACCTTGGAAATTATATGTTTCAATTCCATTGCATTTAATTTTTACTCCTATTATACCAAGAAGAAAGTATAGTCTTTTCCTGCATACATTCAGTCTGGAGGCTGACACTGAAACTCAGTGTACATCTTTACTGATCCCTCGAGCTCTCCAGATATGAAACTTCCCTCACAAAGGACGCTTTTAGTTCAATTCTCCAAAACCCTGTCATCATCGAGGAGGCTGAACTTTTGTCCCCACTGCCTTCTCCTCTCTGCTCCAACTTCCTCACCCACTGACCCTTTCATGCTTGTTATTCTGCTCCCATCAATCCCCCTTTGATGTCCTGCATTGCTGCCCTTTTCCATCGCACACTGATACCTCTGTTTAGTCCTTTTCATAGCTCGAAGTCCCTGTCTCCTGGTCCTGCTCACCAAGTGACCGCCCCACCCTGCCGCCCAGTCTTAGGGCTTCTCCAGCCACCGCTGCATGCTGGGCCACCTTCCAAGCTACTCTGTAAGTGTAGAAAGCTCTCTCCTGAATTCGTCCATAAAGTAAGCTGGGCCTGGCTATCACCATCCTTCAGGTCAAAGCCTTCATCCAGATGCACTAGAAGACTTTAGTCAACCGTAACAGTAAGTTGGAGGGTTTTGAGGAACAAACAGTGCCTTTTTTAACAGCGCAGAATAGAAGCACTCACTGGCCCCCAGTTCTCCATATATACACGTTGCTTTTTTGCTCTGAAGTTTCAAGTTTCCTTACAGTGTGAATGTCCTTAGGGTAGGAAATACCTCCTACTACATTTTGAATTAGTCTCTAGATTAACAAGATCCAGCCTTTTTACGCTGCTGGGCATTATCACAAAGCAAGTAGGAAATAAACTCTTTAACATCTTGCTACTTACTATCTTATTCCTCAAATCACAGCTCTTGCGACATGTAGCTTCAACTGAATGAAGTGATCTATTTTAATTTTAGGGATGAAAAAGGCAGAGAAGAACCCCTCTGTGTGGATGGGTGCACATTGTAGATGGGTGCACACATGCCACCAAAAAAGACAACACACTATGAAAGCATCAGCAGGACAAGAAACCTGTTTCCCTTTGAAACATCTCAGGCACGTTACTGTGCAGGTTTCCCTAACCAGGAACATGACATGCTATCATCCCCTCATTCAGTTCTCATCTTTGCTGAGAGTGGGCCCAGAAAATGTGAAGGAAAGGAGCAGGAGCTGGGGCACAGGGGTGGGGGCAGAAGGGCAAAAGGAAGCCCTAACTGCCAAGGTGCAGCTCTGCTTAGATTACATTTGGGGAGGCAGGGTAAGGATAAGGCAGGATTATCTTTATTAAAGTTGTCAGCCCTTTTCCTGCTGACATAGGCACTGAATTTCTCTATTTAACCCTTAGTTACAAGGATCCCTGCTAATCCTTCACCCCTTGCCCTTGTGACAGGTAAAGAAGCATTTTATCTCAGGTAGTGCTATAGGAAACCATCATCATTTTTAGCATCATTTTCCACCCACGTTTTCTGAATAACGACAGATTCACCTGCTCCCAGGTCCTACAAGCCTGCCTGTATCTCCCCTGCCTGGTGTCTACTGATGGGCTATTCCCATTTCTCTTCTCCCGAGGAGCCATTTGAGTCCAACCTTTAGTTCAATCACATGGCACACTCTTCCATAGTAAAACTGTGTCTGCTTTTACAGCTTGCCCCTTCCTGGGTGGCCTTTCTCACCAGTCTTTCTGTGAACAAGCTGGGCAGAGCAGCCTGGTTCTTCCATCCACCACAGCTCCATCTGCACCTCTTGAGCCTGGTGGGACGGGGGGGAGGACTGCACTTTCCAGCCTGGGCCACCACAGAGGGTTGGATTTTCCTTGTGCCTGCGCAAATGCAGTGCTAGTTCGAAAAGGATGAGTAAAAATTAACAAGATACTATGATTTAGGGAGTTTGTCATTTACCAAAAGACCTGTGCATTTATCTGCTCAGTGCAGGTCCCAAGTAATAAAAGATTCAGGGTGACACAGAATCACAGAATCACACGATCTAGAAAGCAAGGTTCTCAAACCCTGTCATCCATCCTCACAACAGCGAGTAGCCGGCCAGCATTTCCATGCCTTCCCTCTGCAGCAGACAACACAAAACCACCAACCGGCACTGATGCAGATCATTGTTAAACTCCACTGCCAGGGCCTAATATTGAATACAATTCCCAACCTTTCTGATATCCAAAATTTAGGAAAATAGTCAAGGTTTTGCACACAGACCATTACTAATGTCTAATTAGCATCACATTTCTTGCTGGCTGGCCTTCAGCCACTATTACACCAGTACAACACTGAGTTTTAAAATGGAGATGCTTTATGACAGCTATTGCTTAACTGTCTTGCTCTAAAATTGCCTGGTCTCCAAAATCCATTGATTTTAAGGAGTTCCTGAAAGGCAAAAAGCTCTGGATTAAGATTACTCTTCCATTATTGGTCAGAGTGTTAATTCCCTTCCTGTGATACCAGGCTGCTTATCATTTTTGACAACACATTTAATTGCTGTTGCAACCCCCACAGCTTTTTCATAAGTGCTGTCAAGATTATTTTAATTAAAATAATATCTATACAGAGGTTAATGAAAACTAGGGAAAAAAATTCCAGCAGGAGTTTGTCATCCACCAGTCTTCATTAGTGGGTTCATGAGAAACCAAATTCCCACAGTGCCCGCAGCTTGTGGAGACCAAGTGGGACCCGGAAAACACCCCTGGAGGGCTTGCACAGAGCTGTGGCTCCAGCTCAGCCACTTGGCCATGCAGGTCCAGAGCAGAAGACAGAGAAAGCGTCCAACAAAGTCCTTGATATTCGGCCCATTCTCCTTAGTCTCCTCAGAAATACTAATGACCGCAGGGCGTATAAAATTTCCCTCATTATGTCAAATGTGACTTTGATAGCACCATAGACATAACCTGGGATCACCTGTGCTTTATCAAAGACGAGACAACTTAATATCAAGAAATGCATTCTTTCTGATAGGTTTTAAAAACGAGTAAATGATACCACATGTGGGAACCCAACGCTTCCAACAGCAAAGCGCTCCGGCAGGCACACCCGCTGCACTTTTCGTAAAAGCAGGCTAGTCTCTGCTTTAAATCAATCCTGCCTGTAATTAGACAAACCAATATCTCCTAAGCAATAGGGTTTTTTTCTAGTTAGCAACCCTCACTTAGTACTAAACCGTATCTCTGCAAACTGTTAATCTAGGAAATTACATGTTTTCAGTCAAACTGGCGCAGCTTGTTTCTATTTATGGTTGCAGTGCTCAAACCTTGCAGGCTGTTTCAGTACAGCCTCTTGCAGTAACACTCTCTCAGTGTACAGCTCACTCACTGCTAATTCTTCCATTTTAACTACCATTTACCACCTGTCTGCGGATCTTTTTTTGTGTATAGGTGACAACAGGCACATCGATCACCTTCCCTTCAGCTCGGCTGGACTGCCCAAAGATTAATGCAAGCCAAGGCAACACCTCTGGAGCCAGTCAGCTCCAACTTCAGGCTCCTCTTCTGGCTCAGCCTCTTGGTTTTCTGTGCTCTTGTTTTCTGCTCCATGATCAAATCACCACTACCAGTTGCTTTTTATTTGAAAAATACAGCCCCCTACCTAGGTCCCTCACCTCTCTGCTGTGAATGCACACCCACACTCGTTGAAGAGAAACGGCAAAGTCCATATGTCTGTGTGAGCAGCAGACATACCAAAGGTTGCTTTCCGATAATTTTCCATGCTGTTTATTATAGTTCCTAATCCCAGTTCCTTACAGTATCCCATATTACACCCATATTATACGGCTCCCCTGCTTCCTTCTGCCAGACACCTCGAGCCCGTCTCCAGATCACAGTTTCCGTAGAAGACAGCAGCTAATCCCTCACCTTTCCCTTAGCAGAAAACCACCTTGGGTCTCACTCCACTGGATGCTGACTTTGATAAAACTTGTAGGAACTTAATATCTGTGAGATGCTGGGATTAGTTACATAGCTGTCAGACACGTCCTACTACCTACCTGCGAAGTGGCCATCCCAGTGTGAGGATACTGAGTGTGACGGGCAAAACTCATACTCCAGTCTGGAAAGCAGAGCTCTGAATGTCATGGCATAACACAGGACAGCTGGTTGAAACTTCTTACGGGCTTACTATTGTGTTGCATAATGTTCATGTGAAAAGCATGCAGTTGCTTGACAAACTATGGATCAGGAAAAAAACCCCACCAACCTGGGAAACAAAGTAGAAGAAAACTATTATGAGGTCAACATCTCGGCTCATCGTCAAGAGGAGACAGAAAACCAAGAGCTTACTGCAAATAAGGGAAAATCAGTAGGTACAGCAAGTATCAGAGATATTTTCATGGAGGGTTTGGCCTAATGAGTGGCTCACATTGCATCTGAACATGTCATATCCCCGCCATCCTTCCTGCAAACCACAGCGTTGTTCTATCTGCTTCACATTTGCAATTCTGTTAGAAACAATTTTTAATGTAAAGTTGCCAAACATAAATCAGCCTTGAATAGGAATAATTAGAGCAAGTTAGAAGATTAAAACCATGGGAACAAACTGAAACATACGACTTTCCTGTAGCTGTGATTTTCCGTGGGGGAGGCAGGAGATTCTTGTTCTCTCTCTCACTTTCCATCAGAGCTTTTCCTAGTAAAGGGACAGCATTGTGGCTCGCTCTCAGACTCGGATTTGCTCATGCATTTTCTGCAACTGTGATGACGCCTCAAAGCCTTTTCTATTAGCCTTTCCCATTATAAACCTCCTTTAGCTCGTAACAGTTCAGATGCTTTCTGCTGTAAGGATAAAGGAGCTCTTCACTCCTCACACACTGCAGCGATTCTGATTACTGGGAGGATATTTGAAATGTAATATTGTGAGGAGAGGTGTAATTATGTCTGTATTTGAATGGAACTATTCTAACAAGCTTTGCAAAGGCAGACTTCCGTGGCTGCTATAGGCCCTTGGGGTCAAGCAGTTCATTAGGAAATAATCAGGACCTGAAAATGGCCTGGTTGTTTTTTAGATGCTTGGCAAATTCCACCACCTTCTCAGGAATCTGGTATTAACTGTTCTCATTGTAAGCGTTCAGACTGGGCAGTATGCACTGGCATCGACATCAGGGCTCCTTAGCTCTCCTAATGGTACCACCACCATGGGGTTTTTCCCTGGCTACTGGATATGGCTGCGTCATGCAACTGCATTCACGGAGCAAAAACTGTCCTTTCTGCTGAGCCTGGATTCCTTTTTTTCTCTCTGTTTTGGGTTCGTGTGGCAAGGTTTTGCTAGCAGGGGTGCTACAGGGGTGGCCTCTGTGAGAAGTTGCTAGAAGCTTCCCCCATGTCAGATAGAGCCAATGCCAGCTAGCTTTAAGATGGACCAGCCACTGGCCAAGGCTGAGCCCATCAGTGGCTGTGGTAGTGCCTCTAGGATACTATATTTGAGAAGGAAAAAACCAAAACAATTTAGGAGCAGTTTTTGCAGTCAGAGAGAGGAGTGAGATGTGAGAGGACCAACTTTGCCGACACCAAGGTCAGTGAAGAAGGAGGGGGCGGAGGTGCTCCAGGTGCTGGAACAGAGATTCCCCTGCAGCCCGTGGAGAAGACCTTGGTGAGGCAGGCTG
>VWZZ01001703.1:1148257-1165818 GCA_013399095.1 Psophia crepitans
GAACTGCAGCCTATGGGAAGGACTCACACTGGAGAAGTTTATGGAGGACTGTCTCCTGTAAGAAGGACCCACACTGAAGCAGGGGCAGAGTGTGAGGAGTCCTCCCTCTGAGGAGGAAGGAGCAGCAGAGACAACGTGTGATGAACTGTCCATAACCCCTATTCCCTGTCCTCCTGTGCCACTGCGGGGAGGAGGTGGAGAAATCGGGAGTGAAGTTGAGCCAGGGAAGAAGGGCCGGGGGGAGGTGTTTCAGGATTTGGTTTTATTTCTCATTGCTCTACTCCATTTTCCTTGGTAATAAACTACATTATTTTTTTCTAAGGTGAGTCCGTTTTGCCCACGACCGTAACTGGTGAGTGATCTCTCCCTGTCCTTATCTCGACCCACAAGCCTTTCATTGTATGTTCTCTCCCCCGTCCAGCTGAGGAGAGGAGTGATGGAGTGGCTTGGTGGGCACCTGGCCTCCAGCCAGGGTCAACCCACCACACTGTTTTTCTCATTGCATCCATTGCAAATTAAATAGCACTCCAAATTCTGTTAAGATTAAGGTGCATTTCTTGCCCCATACATCTCATAGACATAACCAGCCTCCCAAAACCTTGGAAAGGGGAAGAAGCAGAATAATCTTCCCTCTTTGAATTTTAGGTTTGGATTTTAGCCTTTTCCAGTTTACCTTTTCCTATTTTACTTTTGACATATTCTCATTTATGTGCGTTCTCAATCTCTGCTTGGCCTTGCTCGGTCCTGCCCCCGCAGCAACGGGGCTTTTGGCAGTGCCTACAGCAAGGCACACACCAAAGCCCTTGCACGATTGCCGCTTTAGTTTGCTTTTAATCTTCTGATGAGAAAACATGAGCTTCCTGTCTCCTTTTCTACCTTCTTCATGTATTTACTCCAGCAACTTAACAATGTAAAATGTGTCGTGCAACTAACGGAAAAAGCCACAGCTGTTAGAAGAAACCCAGCTTTTCACTTCTCAGACAGCCTGAGGAGAAGGCCAAGTTTCTGCACGCTCTTCCCACCCATTCAAGCACTGTGGCCCAAAATGAGTTTAACAAGGGTTTTGCCAGGACAGCTCAAAGTCAGATTTTCTGAAAAATCTTCCCATTTTGTCTTGTTTATGGCCCAGTGCTCAGCCTGGTTCCTTCATACTAGTGAGACCTGCTGGATGCAAAGCTTGTTTGGAAATCTGGCCTGAGGGGCAACCAACCAGTTTTTAACATCATTTTTTCTGGAAATACCACCAGTCAGCCTTAAGTAGAGTATACCCCTCTCAAAATACGTCTCAAGGGAGTAACAGATCCAAATTTGGGCTTAAAACACCTAGGCTCCTTGGGAGTGCAGGTGGCAGGCAGCATCAGTCAAGCAGAGATTGAGAGACGTGCCAGTAATCTCAAGGGCCATTCGTGAGGGATTTCCACGAGCCTGAGTCACTGTCTCTCGGGAACACATAACAGTGCACCCACAGCAGCCCAGAGAAACGCTACAGAAATCACATAACCTCTACCAAGGCCAGCTTTAATGCAGCGGTTGAATGTCATGGATCTTGGTAACCACATCCAATCATGCAAGAATGTGGAGCTGCTGGAGTCCTTCCACAAAAAATAGGTAGTCTCCACATTCTAACGTCCTCCACCACAAGACAAAATCAAGACTTTGCCATCAAAAAAAAAAAAAAGAAAGCTGCTTGGCTGGGCAGCTCATGTGCAGAAGCATCTGGACTGGGTAGGGACTAACACACAGAAAACAGCAAGCGTCAAAAGTTCAGAGAAGCGGTAACTGAACATCATCCTGTTTTAGGATATGACAAAAAAATCAAGTAAAAAATTGCAATCCTGTTGTGCAGAAGCCATGAGTACAGAACTTCTTAGACTAAATGGTTTCCCAGTGAAACTCCCTATAAATTAAGATCTCTTAGAAGTCATGCTCAGAGAATAAAGTGCCAAACCCCAATCCTGTAGGTAGCTCCAGTCACCAGGCAGGAAGGAGGAGACCCGTGACAGTGGTAAGACATAAAAGTGTATAATTTCAAGAAAACAACACTAGAACTTTTCCATGCTTCTGCCTAGCAACACAGTCTCACCAAACAGAGCTAGCAAGTGTGGCGTGCACATCTGCCATAGAAAATGCAAAGATAGAAGTCTTCTGCCACATGAAGTTGATAATATTGTATTAAATCAAAACCTGCATTTGTAAGAGTAACCATCTGTCAGTCTCGTTCAAATTACTCTCAGGAAAAAAAGTATCCTTTAAGCAGTATCACATGCTCTGATAGCCATGTGCTTAGATACCCAGTAGCAAAGCAAATAATTTTCTGGCCTCTTGTGACAAAGATTATTTTGCTAAATTTTACTCTAGGATTAGAAGACATCCTAAAAAGTTTTACTTTCCCTTTAATTAACAAGAAAAAAATGTAATGAGTTGTAAATTGTATTTTTATAAAACATCAGAGGGTTAAAAATCAAATATTCTGTGACATTCGATGGTGAAGCAACATCTGTACCTTGTTCTCAGGGAACCTCAAGTAGTGCAACAGCTCTTAGCAGTAACCACCATCAGAGGGAAGCCAGGCGTCTAAAATGGGGTATCAGCTCAGTTAAACTGTGTATTAATATATATTTGGATTTTATATTACTGCAGGGTTAAGAAGACATCATTTAAGATATAAAGTCACATGCAGGAAAGTTTCAGTACCCCAGCTTTTCTTTGGCTCGTTATCGCACAATTCAAAACGACTTAGGTGCTTATATTCTGTCTTGTCTACAAGGTTCTGTCTCACTGGGTACACAGGGCAGATGGCACTCTATGAACAGTATGTTATAAATCCCCAGCCCTCATGGCACTGCACGGCTCTGAAACCCCGTGGTATCACCCACTATTTTGCTCTTGGATTCTCTTGCAGTGCTCACCACCACCACACTCAAGCCCAGCACAAATCTGAAACGACAGCACGATTCTCCCTCCCAGTGCCTCTCTGCCGTGGGTGGATACCAGCAATCAGACTACCATGCAGTAATTTTGAATGTTTTATTGCTTCCACCAAAGTTTGTCAAGGGGTTTTGAAGAACAAACTTTCTTTTGGGGATGTAGAAGGGTTTGATTCCACACTTATTCCATAGAGGAGTTCCTTCCTTCCCCCCACCCCAAACGTAATCTTTCCTCCAGAGCTGTAGAATGAAACACTGATTCACTCACCACCACTACTGGCAGGTTTCAGCACAAACTCCCTCCAGCATCATCCAAAAATAAACCTCAAAATATTTTTTATTTGAAAGACAAGCTCAGTTTTATAGACACAGTTGGCCTCACCATCATAACTTTCCCCACCCCAGCGTCTCTGCCTGTGCTGGACACCCTCCTTTAATTTCCTCACTCAGAACATTAACACATCACTGATCATTATTAAACCGTGACAGCAGCAGGAATACCGCACCTCGAGACACCTACCTTTTTGAGGAGACGTACAGTTCCTCAGCTTCCAAAGCCCAGCTGGGAAAATGCTTTGTGAGGCAAAATTACATTATTGGTACACACTGGTTTTTAGAACCAGCTCTGTGTTGATGTATTCTGTGTTCCTGTATTTATCAGTGACATTTATTAGGAGGCATCATCAGGTTTGAGCCAGCAAGCCTGAAGATGTGCTTCTCTTTAAAGATGTGTAGAAGTCCATTGCTTTTCAGCAAAGCACTTGAACACCCTTTTAATTTTATGTCCATGGCACTGGACCATGCACTTAACTGTTTTTTCTGGAATTAGATTGTCTGTCTGTAGGTAGGTAATGGGCAGCTACCTAAAGCACTTGTTCCAGGTCATTCACACAAGCCATTCATTTTTGCCTACCTGGGAAAACAGGTCAGGTGTGCCGCACAGGCAGGGCTGTGCCTTGCGCTGCCCTCGTCTTCAGGGGTGTTCACTGTAATAACTCTCTCTGCATCATTCAGGGCCCAATGAATAATTCAGTGGAGTTTCATTACTCCCCCAGTCCTGTTTTGTTTACTGGAATATCATCCCGTGCTTCAGCAGCCGTCTGGCTTTAGGCATAAAACCTGTGGGAAATGCAGCGGTTCACGATGGCTGGAGGGAATCTTGTCTCTGATGCTGGAGTCCTACAACCTCACAGTACCTTTGGTTTTCTGTTTGAGGGGGAAATCCAACTGACCTGAGAAACTCAGCATAAACTACTTGATACGTACTTCCTGTGTCCTTTACAGACTGGCAAAGTTTGGTTCTCTCACTGGATTACTTCGAATCGAAAACAAAACCCACTGGAATTTGGGGAGGTCTTCCAAAGAGCAGCTCAGGATGCTCTGTTCCTCTTACGCATTTAGGGCAAGCCCTGTGAACTTTATTCTCAATATGCAAACAAAATAAGGGTTGGTCTATACTGCACAAAGTCTGCCAGCGTCCCTCTCATGCAGGTATTATACTAGTAGACACATGGATTGTAACGTAAAACACAGCAGGATTTTGTTATCATAGAAACACTGTGTAGGGGCAGAGAAAAGTTACCGAATATGTTGACCAGACCAGCTAGACATGTGAAAATGCGAAGTCTATGGTTATTCCTCTCAGTAGCAATGTTTCTATGCCTGTGAACTTACCTTCAGCCTTTTCCATTAAAACAGTTAGTAGTAGTTCTCTATTTAATGGTTAGTGATAGGAGCTCCTGCAGAACATAAACGTATTACTAACCTATTCTCGATTAAAAATGGTAAGAACATGTTAACATCTTCATTTAGATCAATAGCACTACAAATAATTGATTTTCCTTTAGACCATCTGCAAAACTGATAAAAATCCAGAAAGATATTTTTGCTTTTGAGTCACTTTTCTTCAGAAAGAGAACAAAATCAGTTTGAGCTTGAGTAGCGTCATTTCACTTGGAAACAACAGAAAGTTACTCTAAATGACTCACTCCCACCTCTTGATAACTGAGTTACACGGCTGACTTTCTGTGTCTCCTATGCCCTCTAGCTTCTAGAAGATGCATTTACCAATCACTCTCAAGCACATTTATATAGTTTTCATGTCTATGCAGTCACTAAAAACTTACTAAAAAAGTTAGTGAAATGCCTTCTCCTCTCTTCTTCCCATTAATTTTTACCTGAGACTGAAATGACAAGATGAAAATGTTAGTCTAGATTCTCACTTCCATTAAAGGCACTTCATACTTCTGTGGCAATATAAACGGGCTTCATCGGTGCACATTGTATTTATATCACTTTAGGATCCTCCGTTAGTGCTGTAAAGGAGCTTCAGCTCATCTGAGAAATGCCACCTGAATTCCAGGAACTGAATATACCGATCTTGAGAAAAAAAAGTGAGTTGTGAAACATACAGGATAGTACTTCTTAGTCTGACTTAATTGCAAAGTTAAATAAGGTCATGAAATCGTATACAGCAAAAAGCACCTGATGTACAAATCATGGTATTTTCTCATCAGTACGCTGGAGGCTGTATTTTGTGAAGCCATGTCAAGTTTAATTTCTGATTAGAGAGTAAAACCAGTGGGGGGAGGGAATGTGCCCATAAAAAGAGATAAGTCTGGTGTCCATAGCTAGAGATCCTGCGGGAGAAAGGGGGTTTCTTGCACCATTTAGGAGGGCATTAAAAAAAATTGTTACCTTTTACAGATGAACTTTTGTCTTGACATACCCTCAAGAGCTCCCGAACTGGAAGTGCTTTATACCTGCCACATCACTAACATGGTGAGAGTAGGGGCTTTAGCTCAAGTCCCACCTGCCACATCATTAGAGTGGCACCAGTGGCATCCTATAAAGCACAGCTTCTGCAAACATTGCAAGGAATACTCAAATAAGGAATAAAATTTTTGGTGAGGAGAAATACCTGGGCTATTCTTCTTTCTGTGGGGGGGACACTTTGTCAATCTGTGGTACCACGGGATGGGACACAGCGCCAAGGCTTTCAGTTACCAGTGCTGCAGCTGTCGATGCTGCTGTTATAGGGTGGTGTTCCATCATCTTTCGGAAAGTCACTGGAATAACTGAATAGGGACACTAATCCTATCAAGAACTTCAGTCGCAAAGATGCTTCAGTTAGTTAAATACTAAATTCATATGGGTTTAAAATGCACAATTATAAAACCAGTGCTTTGACACCTGAGGAGCAAGATAACATACAGCTCTGCCGCTGTCTACCTGAACAACGGTACAATATAGATATTTTGCCTCTTCTGAGAACGTTAGGTAGGAAAGAGAAGCAAAAGACAGCTTCACATAATACAAACAAAACTGTTGCACACTGAAGTGTGTAACCTTACCAGGAATAAGCTTGAACCAGAAGTAGCCAATGCATAAAGTTTATGAAAAATTCTTTGACTTCACTGTCAATATAAGTAGAGTGATTTAAATGTCTTGGTCTCTGATCTCCTTATCTGTGAGTCTTTTAAATGAAAACTATGGCAGTTTTGTTTAAACTTTGCAATTCCAGCATTTGAAGGTCAGATCTTTTTCCTTTTCCCATTTAGCTCTTTGCTAGTATTACATTAAGCACACAAATCAATATTCATTTTCATAACTGATTTAACACTTAGAAAGTGTCTTTAACTATAAAATGATAAAGAAGAATTTTGCAGCTTAGGGGGAAAGGACTGTGAGTAAAAAACTAAGAGTAAAAAGCGTGCTTGGAAAACATGCACACACTTAAAAACGTCACTGGCAGTACTGTCTTCTTCAGCTTCTCTAGAACTGACATGCTGAAAAGCACCTCTAAGCTTCCGAGCCTCTTCCATAGATAAAATCTACCTGTCCACAAGAAAATCACTGCACTGGTATGGTCATCCTTCCCCTGATACACTTGCTTGGGATTCATTTGCAGTAACAGGCCATTCCTACCCATTAGTAACAATAACCATGATGTTGTTCAATCTAAAAACATGGTTATATCATGAGCTAAAAATGGAATTATAAACTATCTATGTAACTATTTTAGGAACACGTGCTAATTAGAATAATTGGCTCCCTCCACAACAAGAGACAGTGAAGACCTATAGCAACCTTTCAAGCATGTCAGCAGAATAATGGGCAAATTAATGTGGCTGACATAATTGATTTGGACTTTCAAAGTGTTTGCAAAGCTATGAAGAAGCTATAAAGACTCCAAACAGCCGTAGGATGAAGTTCTTCCATGGAGCAGAAATGGCCTGAGAGGGAGCAAGCAGAAAGTAAGCAAAATACCTGGTCTACTAAACAGCAAGAGAGGTGTTCCTCATGATCACAATTTGTGACCTGCAGCAAAGCTCTAGAGGAAGACAGCTGACTATGCAGCAACTACGGGTGGGAGGGACCTACCAGGATGGGGACAGCTGGGGTCAATGGGCTGTGTGCTGGGAGAGGAGGAGGAGGCACCCACCAGCACACGCCATCCTGGCCCGCCGCTGCCGCGATGGGGGACGGCGGCTGGTGAGAGGCAGCCAAGCAGCACAGAGATACTCTCGTCCTGCTGTGACAACGTTTGCACCTCAGGAGACCGGCAGGCCGTGCGGTGGGAAGCAGCCTCTATACGCCTCTCCCCCAGGGACCAAGAGGAAACACCTGGGCCACAGGGCAAGAAGTTACCAGTGCCCGTTCCTCGGCTGGGGGCCTGGGGCACAGCCCTCCTCTGCAGCGCCCACCAGCCCTACGGCAACCTGCCCAAGCCAGCCTGTCAGACCCAGCCTTCCTGACCCGACAGACACAGGGGCTTGGCGATAAGAGAACGCCAGCAGCAGTGACTGGTGCTGAAGGAGACAAAAAGCAAGGTAATGCAGTGAAAACTGTCCTCTCCACCTTCCTGTGCTCTAGCGTGAACTGCGGCCTCTCAGGGTGGGGTGTCTGGCTGGCAGCTCACAAACACCCCGGCTTTCTGCATCCTGCGCTTCGTAACCACACAGACTGCCTAGCGTTCAAAGCCCTCCTCGCTTCCTCTCCTTTGCTGCATCCCCAGGAAAATTCCTTTCCCCAGCACAGCTGCCAGCACCGCAAGCGCTTAGGCTTGCTGCCAGCCGTGGCAGGGTTACTCCAGACAGCCTCGGCAAGGGTTACTCGGGGCTGTTGTCCCTGTCTCTACCATCACGACTGTTGCCTGCAGACGATCGCACTCCGTGGTCTCCTCAAAGACTGGCCTGCAGACTCACAAAGAGCGATTGGAAAAGCAAGCGGATTTCTTGATATATGCTGTAGTTCATGGGCACTGAATAGATGAATACAGTGTCAAACTGCCTCACGTGCTAATGTGGCAAGAGGATCTTAGGAAAAGCCATTGGAAAGAAGAATAATTGTGACATAACAACCAAAGAAAAGAGCAAAACAGACTAGCAATAGTGTAATCATCTTTTGTGGTCAGCCAGTATGAGTGTAGTGAAGTACCAAGTGGGATTTATGAGCATTTTTTCACACACTTGGGGGGGGACAAAGTCCTGCCCAGAGGTACACATCCAGATTTTTAAAGGCAAAATTTGCTTTTGTGGAGGTGACACCAAGAAGTTAGCTGGGATCACACATCAGCCCCAGCCAGAAGGGTAACTGTGGCAAACAAGCATTGTGATAAAGCCAAAAATAGAAAGGAAAGAGAAATGTTGCAATTATTCTTCTTACTCCAAGGACAGATCGGAAGTCTCCTAGAGAAGGTATTGCAATGCTTGGCAAAATTTAGAAATGGGAATTATTTACTTTGTTAAACAAAAAAATACTATACTCCCTGGACATCGTTAACCTTAAAAGGCATAAGGGGCGTCCAAAGTAAAGGCCACTTCTGTGCAGAAGAGGGGAAGGACGTGGTACCTTTTAGAACAGTAAAGAGGCAGCAAATGCGCGTGCAAGGGGGACCTCTTCCAGCAGCCAGGGCAGCGTTCACCTGACTGTTAGGAGCAGTGAGCATGCCAGGCTTGGAAAGAAGTCACCAGTGCTCAGCATGGGTGAAATCAGGCTTGAAATGCCAGGTATTCTGTTCTGAGATAGTTCAGTCTAGAAAAAGGCACAGACCCAAATTCTCCAGCATGTTTTAAACTTTTTACCTTGTAGAAGCATTCAATCTGCTAATTAGACATGAAAATGCTGGATTAGATAACCAATACCAAAATTTACTACTGCCTGCTGTAAGGTTTTTCTGGCAGTGTTCAGTGTCAGAAGCAATAGCATTAGCTCTGCTCCTTTCTCATGCTGCAGATGATGGAAGCTTTCAGGAAGATGAATTAAATTCCACTAACAGAAGGAGGAAAAAAAGGATCTGAATATCTGGAGAGAGCCACAAGGAAAGTTCATTTGAGTTATTTCAAAATCATGCTCCATCTATACCTGTAGCAACGTCCTGATGCATGATCCTGAACCAAAAACTCGGTCAGGTCTAGGAACAGGAGGCCACCTGACCCTCGGCAAAAAGCACACTGCTGAACGGCTTCTGCATCTCTGTTTTGGCAGCTGCAAAGGTCCATGGGGACACGTGCTGGTATTAGCTCCTCTGTTACCCACACCTGATTCCCGCAGCAGCTGCTTCACATCTGCCTGACACCTTGTGGGATGCCACAGCCCTGCAAGGTGGCCCTGGGGACCCGTGACACCCCGGGGAGCCCACACCACCTTCCTGCATGTCCCCATCCCTGCAGCCTGCTCCAGCAGGCGAGCAGGTGAGTTTGCCTCACGGCACCAGCCCAAGCAGCCGCCCCTGCTCACCCACCCCATGTCCAGCTGGAAGCTGCACACCCCAGCAAGACAAAAGCAGGAGCAGGTGGGTAAATTCCTCATCCGACAGGGACCCCTGTAAGCCCTCACTGTACTTATTCACTGGCTGCAAGATGGTGCTTCCTACTTCCCATCAGCTCAGAGCAGAGGACTGGGCAAAATTCAGGACCTTTCCTGGACCCACATGGTGCTTGTGTCCATATTTGTATGGGAAAACTAAACCACTAGAACATAATCTGCAAAATTAAAACCCAAAAACTCTATAATGATGTGGAGACAGTTTACAACAAATTATGCTCAGATATTTCTCTCTCAGAAATTTCTTCTCCCTTTGCCTTTACTTGCAAAGTACTCCCAAAGCCTTGGTTTGCACACTGCTTAAAAAAACAACCTATTTGTTAAAGAAAACACATATTGACAAGCACCTAAACCCATCAGAACCAAACTATAGACACGATGGTACTGCCTCGTAAACAAGAATACAAACTTTCATGCATGACTGATCTGTATTGTCTTGGTTGATGGAACACCAAGTAACTTGGGTTTGATGCCACTCACACATACTGCACCATCATCTTTTCTGCCAGCTTTCAGCATGCTTGGAATGGTAATGTAATTAAAATGGAAAGGTAAGTACATGAGAAACCACACTTACCCTTATTAAATGCGAATTGCAAAATAGATTTTCTCCTGGGTTAGAAGTTTGGGGTTTATATAAGAGCTGACAAGTGTGGGTAATATTATCAAGACGAGCACTTTTTAAAAAAATGGGAGCAATTTATTCCACTTGTTCACAAATTCAGTCAAAGCAATTGACAAGTCTCTATGGCTCTGCAATTCCTTCTACCACGTTCACTGTCATAAAATTAAAAAAAAAAAAATTAAAATATCAGTGTTTACACCTCTAGTTTTGTCTTGTTTCAATAACAGTCAACAAGCACCAAGGGTTACTAGAATCTGTTTTACGTGTTCGGTCTGTGATTTGGTGCAGAATATTGGCCTGAGGAACCCCTTCGCCTATCAGAAAAAAATCCTAACTTTGTTATACTGACAAGGACTAATAATGTTTAGAAGAGATGGACACTGCGGCTGTCATGTAATTACTTGGAGGAGCCTCAGGTGTCTTGCAGCAGAGAATGGCTGTGAACGGAAAAAATAAACTGCCTGCACATTTAGACTTCAAAGTCAGAAGGGGCCCATGAGCGCTGCCTGGCTTCTTAGTGAACACGAGTCATTAAATTACACGTATTCATCCCAATAACTGTGCCTGGGCACTTTACCTGGGAGAGGGTTAGGCTCTTGGGTGCTGTAGTAGGGAACAAAAGAGACAACCTGCCACCTGTGCCCAGAGGCTCTGCAATGACAGGGAAAGGTGCTACTCAGGTAGCACCAGCTGATCTCAGTCTCAAATGACTCCCACTGTGGGCAAAGGAAAATGGGGGAAAATACCTGAAATCTGGTGAGGAATGTTTCTGGGCTCCAAAACTAGTAGCTGGGTCTGACCCAAGCAGACCCTCGTACAGACAGAGGGCAGTGGTTCACCGTGCAGGTACAGCACACCCAGTTGCGGCCAGTCTCAGAGGAGAATGGAAAAGAATGCCAGACTCTCTCTGGGCAACAGATTTACAAGCCAAGTCCAAACATCCCTCCTGTGCCCACTTAGGCACTGGAACTTTTCCCTTTAAACTGGTTAATATCTTCTACAAAGTCTGATTTGTACACTGGCTTACCAGGGCTGAAATGTTCCCCAAAGAGTAAAACCATAGCCACAAGTGAGCATGGTACAGGAGTGTCATCACTGGCTGGCCTTACTGGCGATGTCTACATCTGCTGGCCATGCTCCTCTTTTTCTATTGTACCTGCAGCAGAGACAGACAGAGACGGTATGAGAGCCTTAACCCCGACTTTGCACGGCGAGGTGATCTTCATCTGAACTGATGAAGCAGATTTTAGAGTCGGGCTGTGGAGCACAAAGCGAATCTGAACAAACATCTGACTCAGCTACTAAACTGAAAAAGCAGCAGCTTTCAGGAGGAAGTTGGCAGCACCACTTAGAAGTCCATGGACTGCTTCCAGCTACCCTCTTCTCCACTCACGCTAATTATTTATCCCTGATCCCTAAATAGACTCTGTCTCAGGATTGCTTAAGAGAAAGGTACATCTCTGTAGCTGTTTTTCTCTCCCTTTCTCATTCACTTTTTCTGACCTTAGACAAAAAAAAAAAAAAATCTACAAAGCATGTTAAGCCATTTCATCTGAACTATATTCTGTATGAAAACATTTAGTCTTAACCCACACGTGATGAAGTCCAACTCTATAGTTTCAGTAAATGTGGCTTCTTTTTATTTTTCCTAGCAGAAGGCTCACTAAGCCATGCCTTTTGGAGGTACGGCTTTATGAGCAAACAGGAGAAGCAGCTCGCCTTTCTCTTCTGAGCTTGTGACTCAAACCCTAGTATTTATGGTTAGTAAGGCTGGAGCAGATCAATGGGCCATCTGATCTGTCGCGGTATTGGGTTAGTGCCAAATGGTTCTGTAAGTGTATTCAAATGAAAAATCAGTTTCTCAATCCAAGTGTATCTAAAATACTTTTTTTAATTTTGCGTAAATTCACAAATGATACAATATTGAAGTGTTTTGGGTTTGTTTTTTTTTTTTAAACATACTGTACAATCAGGTTAGTTAAGTGTTTTACATCAAGGCACAGCACACCATATAATACACATATGCCTCGCCAGGCAGCAGTTTAGTATAATCCCCGAGTTTTGGCAGTAGTGCCAGGATAAGTAGCATGGATCACATAAGCTGGAAGATAAATAAATAATAGATGCTGTCACATTTTATTTGAAATAGAGTTGCATATAAAAAGAATATACAATAATTTAACTTTAATAACTAGATTCTCTTGTACTATACATAACAGAAGTGTTTTCATTTGTATTAAATAAAACATTTTCAGTATTAGGATGCAAAATTAATCTTCTTTTTGGCTGTCTTGATTTATGGAGAAGAGTTGCTTTCATTAGAAATTGAAGTTGAACTTTCATGGCAATCTGAAAGAAACAAATCCAGAGTCACCAATACGTTGGTAATTCCTGGTAAAACAGACGAACAATTCCAATCAAACTCCTGCATTTAGCTAACACACTGTGAAGCTAGGTATCTAAACAGAGCAACTACAAAGGCTCCTCTTCACAGTCTAACCTGTTATATTTGCTACTGTTAGATATAACGTCTTTATACTCTTCCTTGCCCTGCTTTCTCAGGCATTGTCACTGCATGCCTGTTATTCATCCAACAAAACTAAAGTCCTGACAATGCCACCAGTTGCCTGCACCGCAGATTCACTTTATTGCACTGTATTTACCATATTCACATTATCATTCAGCTTTCTATACTTGAACGCTTCTTCTTCGCCTGCCAAAGGCCTTGGATCCCACGTTGGTCGGTACAAAGTTGTTCTTGCCCACTCCTCCTGACCTGCTCAGGAAGTCTGCCAGACGATGGGTCACGCAGGTTGCTGTGTTGCAGGCCCTCTTTTGTGCCGTTACACTGCTTGTCACAGGAAAATAAAGAGTTAGTTCCCAAAGTATCTACCCTGCATACAACAAAGGGTCAGTAAGGGATGCCATGCCTAGGAAAGATTCTTCTACAGAAGAAAAAGCAGGCTTGCTGCACAACAGGCATTGGCAACTTGTGTTCACAGCTTACAGGCTCCAAAAGATGAGTTTTATGTTTTCGTAAGTGTCAGGCTCGGTTTACAAAACGTGGCTGAGCCCTTCCTTTCCTGGGGTTGAAGACTAAGCCAAGCCAGATCTTCAGCAACATCTGAGCCGTTGCCTGCCTCCAGCAAGTCATTATGACCAACAGAGGTGCTGAGGAGGTCCAGGTCTACATTTAACCAATCCCCACTTCCTCCAAAAGTTAGATCTGTGTTTTGGTTGTAGTGCTGCTGAAGGGGGATAGCAGATGCTGATCCTTAACTTCTCACTTCAACACCTATGCTCCTAAATACCCAGAGCACACATGAAATCCTAGCATCACTGATGACTACAGGACCTTTGTCAGGGCCTCTGTCAGGCTGTACCTGCACAGGAGCTGACTAGTTTTCAGAGCTGAACCACACCAAGAGACTGCTTCCACATAGTTAATGGGAATATGGGAAGCCCTCTCTGCTGGGGTTAGAGCCCTGCCTAGTACAGCTCTTCACCATGGGAGTAGTTCATGACTTTAACAGAACTAGCTCTGCTCAGAGTTCAGCCTACAGCTACTAGTTTTGCTGGACAGACTTCAAGGCACATGCATTCACACCATCCTTTCTTTTTCTACTAAAGCAATGATTTTCTTGCAGTAGGAGGAATTTCTCAGATAAGCACCACGAGACAGTTCATTAACAAATGCTGTTCATAACATCAATGCCAACGTTTTGAAACAGGCCTCTGATTACAAGATAGATGAGGTGCTAAAACAGAAGAACTGTAAATAAATGTGGGTTTGTCTCTTCACATAAATATAGGCTAATTCAAGACAATTTAAAGTATTTTAAAGATACTCGAGTTCTGAATAGACTAGCGTCAAGACCTATTGTGAAGTAGGAGGGAAAACCAAAAAGAACACAAAATTCTTACCTGGAAGTATTCAGTACCCAGTTTTAAGCAGGATTACGTTTCTAGTTTGTTTGAAATAAATCTGTACAAGCCTTTCGATTCCTTTGCTTCTCAGGATGCTTACTAACAAGGCTGCATGCATGCCTGGTTACATCAGCACATGTGAACATGTGTACAATTTCAACTTCTCTTTCAACTTTCCTAGAATTACTGGCTTTGCCTCTTCAACATTAGGACAACTTGTAAAATTTTTTTCTAGCCATATCTAGAACCCTCACATTCTAAACCAAGTTATTAAGCCAAGCAGATCTAAATCCATATAGAAAAATAGGTTTATTGAACAAGTGCATGGGCAGGCACAGAAGATGAGTCTACTTGCACAGTTAGCAGCCAGAAATGAAGAGCCTTGTTTAGGGTTTTGTTAACCAGTGTCTAAGAAAATCATTTGAAATCTCAAGGCAGTGCTATTAATTTTTATTTATTTATTTTCTCCCTAGCTTGGTACGTATGTTATGTTCTCTGTCTTCCTATCACGGGGTCCATCTCAAACATTCTCTGTCGAAAACAGAATCAAAAGAACATAGCAAAGTTAGCAATCGAAGTTAAATCCACATGCATCAGGTTAAAAAAAGGGGAAAAGGGGAGAAATAAGCATGTCTAGTTGTTTCCTAGGGGTTCCCCATAGTTTGCATAGCGTTCGTGTTCCATGTCACTCAGCACATTTCGTTTCTTGCCAGGAGTTCCAGCCCCGACGTCAGTGCGAGGGTAAGTTTGCAATTTGTGCAATTCTTGAGACAGTTTGCCCAGCACACAAGTACTCAGACTGGCACAGCGTTTGGAAATGGGTCTATCCAGGCTGCAGGGGGGAAAGAAAAACATGCCCAAAGAAAGAGTAATCTCAAACATGCATGTTCATGCGTTTCTTCCCCAGATAAATATTTACAGTTAGGAAACTTAAAATTTTAAAAAAAACAAACACCACACAAAAACCAAACCCTTCATATTCCATGCAAGGAAAAGTTCATACAAATGCAGTCAGAAGGAAAACACTATTTTTGATGAATTCAACATTGTTGAAAAGAAAGTTCATTAGCTTTTGGATGCTCAGAGGTCAGGAAGTTTTACTTCCCATCTATTCAGCATGCTGTTCAGTCTCTCATACATCACTGCCATGCTTTGCAATACAAATCCTGTTAGGATAACGCAAATGCTCTTGCATGCCTTCGGTCTACAGGAGGACAGCGGCGCTGCGTGCATTCGGAGGAACATGTTCCCTCTGCCAGGGACTTTCCATGCCTTACACAGCATGCACTTTCACGACAGAGAATCCAAGAGTGACTGAACGCCCCCTAACACTCTCACTAGGAAGACATACCTTTTGCTGCCATGTTTTAACATAACCCCCTCATTCAAGCTCAAATCACTCTCCGATCTCGGTTGTGGAACACAGACAGAAGCAGGTTAACTAGGTGGAAGCCATTCTCCTGATACCGACATTAGAAATTCTCTGCAGTACCATCCGTTACCGGTTAGGTGACCACAGTTAGCCACAACCCCGAGAAAAGAAAACACCTTGACCTGCAGAGGGTCTGTTCAGATGACTTTTGCTAAATATCAAACATACAACGTCCCCCCTCATCCCTTCCCTGCCCCAGGACTGCAGTCCTTACCTGTTCCCCTCAGAGGCTTGCTCCAGCTCCTCCGCTGTCATCTGTATGAACTCTTTCACCAGCGCATTTAATAACCTCCGAGCTTCGTAATCACTGAGCGTCACTCGATCTGTGATGGACTCCAAGCCCGGTCTGAGCAGAGGAAAGCAAACCAGGGTGAACAAAACCCGGACTGCTGCAGAGCTCCGCGCACCAGAGAGCGGGGTTTGCCATGCATTGCTGCACGTCACTGACAGCATCTTTCACTGGTGTGCATATGCAAAGCACCCCCATGCACAGCATTAGACATCTTATACACGCAATTAAAAAGCCACAGTGCCAAAGACAGCATCAGAAGACGACTGTTTTCTCATTCACTGTAGTCTATTTCCCTCCTAGATCTCTAAAGAACGTTAAGTATTTTCGTACCATTCAGATACGGTACTCAGCAACAGGAGCAGCTTCTTACCTGACTGGGGCTGCCTGGCAGCTATCCATCTGGCACACAACCAGGGCATAAACAGCAAGGAAAGACGAAATCTTCAGCATAACCATGATTTCCGCTCTACGACAAAGAGGTACATCAAGCCATGGCTGTTTTCCAGCCCCCTCCATCCTGCAAGATCTGCTAAAGAGGTCATCATTTCCTAGCCACAACAAAGTACTGTTTTCTGCGGGGTTTTTTTAATTATCTTCATATTTCTTGTTATTATCACTGTCATGCTTTGGGTTTCTCACCATTTTAAAATAATTTAGCACTATTACAGGGGATAAAAATGCAGCTTTTCAGAGCTGCGATACCGTACAGCTACCCGCATCCAGCTTCATGCAGGCTTTCCCTCAAACTGGTGGAAGACATTCCTCTAACTACTGCACACAACGCCACGCTCCCTGTCCGCACGGCCAGGCACAGTTATGGGATAAGAGTCACAAGAAAAAGCGCGTTTGATGTTTAACGTTAAGAATTAAGTGCCGTTGTTAGCACTTCATCTGAAGCTGCTTGTTCCGTGGCAGCTTCATGCGCTAACCTCCCGGTTCCAAACACGCTTAGGCATTAGGTAGCTTAATTTCAGTAAGTATTTCTACTCTGAAACCAGAAAAAGGACAAGTTAAAAATTACTCATAAAGCCAAAACCTGTGAAAACCCACCCAGCTGAGGGTCCCTGCCTGGAGGTGTACCCCCGCCTCCCACCATCAGCCTCTTAGGGTCCAGCCAGCACACCGCTAGCTCCCGCACCGGCTCCGGCTCTGCCAGCTCCCGATGGGGCTCCCCGCAAGGACGCGGCACCTTCCAGAGGCTGCCGCACCTCCCTACGGGCCCGTGGGGCGCCCGGCACCGGGGAGGGCTCTGCACTGGGCGGGACACCCCACGTCCCGGCAGCGCGGAAAAGGGATCGAGAGACCGAGGAGTAACTTTCTCCCACCGTCCTCGGCTCGCTTCCTTGCACACGCGTGTGCCCACGCGTACACAAGCACGCGAGCGGTGGCGCCCCGCAAAGCCCCGCGCCCCCGGAGAGAAGCGGGACTCACGCGGGGCAGGAGCCGCGGCCAGGGCCGGCCCCGGAGGGCGGCGCGGTGCTTACCGGCGGGGCGGAGGGTGCTGCAGGGAGGAGGATGCCGGTGGCGCCG